>VWZT01001858.1:34747-45171 GCA_013397055.1 Pachycephala philippinensis | reverse complement strand
CTCTCTGCTGCCCGCCGAGGCCGTGCCCATCGTGGGCGGCATCGACACGCTGGAGCTGCCCGGCGCCGTCGTGGGGGACATGGGTGAGTGCGGGAGCGACCCCCGCGGCGCCGCCCCGGACCCTCCGCCCGGCGTCCCCCGCCGCGGCCGCGGGAGCCCCGGTCTGCGGGGGATCGGCGCTGCCCGCCCGCTGCGTGCGCGCAGGGGCCGCGGGGACCGGCCCCGCAGGAAAGGTCTGGTTCGGATCCTTGGAAATGCAGAACGTATGTGCACGCACACAGAACTGTGAGGCTTCGTGCTGTAAGTCATAAAAGTGCCCGAGAACAGCACCCGAGAGTAAAAACCCTGTCTCGTAGCAGATACTGCGCACCTACGAGGCGTTAGACCCGGTCACCGATGTTCACTATTGCGGTAATTATTCTTGCAAATGCAAAAAGCCATGGCAGCACGCAGGTCCAGCCAGTACAAAGTGCTGCGAGTACATAACTTTGTACGTGCTGGAGATACTGTCCTAACACGTTGAAATGATCACCTTCGATACCAAGGGAGTCTTGCAATCAGTGTGTCAGCAATGCTCTTGCTGGTTACTGCGTGCACGATAGAGCATGAAATGAGCTTGCAGTGAACTTTGTCTCTGGGATCCTAAAGCTTGGCTTTCTGTGGTGAGGGAGCTGTAGTATGCAGATACATGGTTGACTGGTGAATGTATATTTATGGTTTTCTTACCACCTATTGAGGTAATTTGTATTCTAAAACCATCAAAGATAACATCGTGCAAGTTTGACAGTCTTGTTTCAAGGACTAATGTTAGTACTTAGTGGATGAGAAAATGTGTCACTGACTGCTGAGGTTATGAAGTTTCTCACGGGCTTTACTTTGCTTTTCTTCCTCCCATCCCCCCTCTTCTAGGGTTTAATGGCAATCCTGGGCCATCTCATCAATCCAATCTTGAGCAGATGAACCTCAAAGAAGAAATAGTAGTGAAGGTGGTAGAGCCAGAAGAAAGCTCTGAGGACATGGTAGTGGTTCCACCTAGTCAAGAACAACTGCCTTTTCTGGGGACGTCAGGTGGTGGTTCCTCTGGGAAAGTAAAAGCCAAAACAAAAGGCAGGTCCCAGGCGGACCAAAACGAAATGACTGAAGAGGACCTACTGCAGATTCAGCAAACCCAAATACAGGTGATCCAGTCTGGCTTTGACAGTGTCAACCACAATCTTCGGCTGCTGCAGCAAGGCATGCAAGATCTGAGTAACAGCATCAGCATCATGGCACATACACTTGTTGCTATCAAAAACGTCTATGTGAAAAACAACACTGGCCCAACCACGCATGCCACTGCATCTACTCAAACCACAGCTGGGTACCTGAGCCCAGGATCCCCCCAGCTCTCCCCTGCTAAGGACAGAGGTAGAGCACAGGCGGCTGGAAGCAGCAGCAGAAGCAGCAGCTGCAGCTCCAGCTCTACGTCACAAGAACCAGGTCCTTCCGAGTTTCCTAGGCCCCCCCTGAGAACCATTAAGAAAGAACATCCAAATGGCTGCTACTACTTCTGCTTTGCAGATGTGTAAAAACTTGAATATATGTAAAGTGACTGTGTTGTTGGGTGCTGTTGTATGTTCTGCTCCGGCCTGTGACTTTGAAGGAGCAAAGTGGACTTGCCTCCCGTGTTTTTCCCAGTGGGAAACATTTTGCTATAGGTGGCATTAAACACTAATTACCAGTCTCCAGTTAACTCTGTTGCTGTTGGCTAATAAATTTCTTCTCTTTTCTTTATTCTCTTATATTCTCTTAAAAAACCAAACTTTTATTTTGACTAAGACTCTTGTCTGTATCGTCCTTTGTTTAATGTCACCTTTTGAAAAATAAAAGGCATGACAGAGGGGTAAAAAAGTAACATTATGGTTACTGACCGCCAGGAGCTGTCTTACACAAGTCGCTTGGTTCTTGGATTAAACAAACCTCAGAAGTAGCTGTTTTTTTAAGTACTTCCCTTTCTAATAGTTACAGTGTTGGGGGTGTTTGCGTGGTTGTTGTTGCTGAGTTTTTTTTAAGTCTGAGCTGTCCAAGGCATCACAGGAGGAGTTTGAGATACTTGCTTATTCTAGGAATGGTTTAGGACTGAGGCATCCAGGAGTGTCCTCCTCATACAGCATTGTTCCATTTGGCTGTTGTTCATTCCTAGTTTGTCAAATCCACCTTCTCTTCAAAGATACTTTGTTTTACTGCACTAGCAGGGTAGCCTCTTTTTTGTCACATGGTTAAAAAAGAGAAATACAGCAAAAATGAGGAATTTATGAGTGATGCCTGTTTCTGACATACAAGTTATATGCAGGCTGTATCTTTATCTGATTCTGTAAGCCTTATGGAATCAATACCACACTATTTGAAATACAGAGAGCAAAAAGCTTTGTATTGTTTTACATGAAATGGAACTTAGATTTGCTGTTAAATTACAGGAGGCAGGGGCTCACTTCATTCCAGACAAATGCTCTTGCATAGTTTAGGAAGCTTTCATCTTCATTTCCTTTCTCGTAACTATATACCCTAGGAAGAAGAAAGATGAGGAAGAGTTGGAGCAAAATGTAACCTGGTGTCAACTCTGACACAAGCAAAAATCATTTTATCTTCATGCCAAAAACAAAAATCTCCTTTTTGCATTTAGCCAGGGGAAAACTATTGTCACTGGCCCTATTTTAAGATGTTTCAGGCTTATATATTAGAGCCAATGTACTTTGCACAATTCAGAAGTAGCAGAGGTGCAATGTTCTTATATCTGACATCCATACCGGAGGGCAAACAAAAATACTCTCACCTGGAATTTTGTCCAATGACTTGAAAAATCATACAGGTTCTCTTTTTAAGTGTTTATCACCAACATTAAAAAAAATTCTACAGATAAATTTGGCCTATAGCAATGACTAGCTGCCTCTAGTGTTACAGTCAGTTTGCACAAGCATTCTTGCTGCAGGAATTTAGCAAATACAAATAGCATAGAGAATCACAATTAATTGTTCCTCTCCTAGAAGCGTAAGAATATGTAATCATAGCATAAGATATGCCATTTTTGCAGTCAGCTTTGACTGAGCTCTACCATATGAAAATGTACGTATAAGTACTTCATTTCTGCCCTTACACCATTTTGGTGATTTAAATCACGTGCACTTCAAAAACCAACCACTGCTGCCTACTAAAATGTGAATACAGGGTAATCAGTTGTTAGCAACTGTTTCCCTTCAGTATCACAAATGGAGTAAAATATGCAAATAGCTCACAAAAATAAAATGTATGCATGTACAGCACAATGTTTATTGGGATTAATGCCTTGAAGAAGAGAAAGTTCTCTTTTCCAGGTTTACCTTAACAGAAGGAGATGGTATGGGTGACAGGTATTAATAAATTGCTGAGTTTAAGAATAGCAAAGAATTAATCCTTCTAAATCAGATTTTTGAGTCAATTTTTTCCAGATTAACCTGTTGGAAGCATTATTTCTCCCCCATCAGTACAGATGGGCTCTCTTGAGCAGGGTTTTCTGTATTTTGTTTGCATGGACAAAGAAGCTAATTCATGCTACCATGACATTCCGTGTGGATTAGCAAATGTGATCTACCTGGTCCTTCTGGGCAGCAGTTAGAGCTTGTCCAGGTTGCAACAGGCAGTTCTTACCTGTCTTGCTTTTGATGTTTCAATTCTTTTTGCAACTGTTAATTCTTGAATTTCACGTACTACAGCATTTCTTGGGAGAGTTGACTTGTGTCTGCTTTCTCATGTTCCATGAGTACTGATTTATGTGAGGCAGCTACAGTGCGAGAAGTGCAGCAAGATCCTACGAGCAGAAGGCGCAGACTGGATCTCCTGTATGAATGAAGACAAGCCAGGCAATGCTAAAAGACACTCCGGTGGTCAGACAACAACCAGACCTCAACATCACTCTGCCACAGCATGTTTGTTCTGATCTTCTTCTTTCCCTGTATTTCAGTTGTACCACTGTCATATACTGGAGCCAGATCAAAATCGCTCTTCCACTTCTGATACATTCTAGATTTACTATTTTAAACAAGGAAAGAAACTGAGCTACCTCTCATCGCTACAGAGTAGGCAAAATTGCTATTTTCATCTTCAAATTAATACAGTTGGTTGCTATTTCTTTACACACCCTTTCTGTGATTAAATGATGGTTCTGTTGGGAGCACTGAAATCACATGTACCATCCAGAAGCCATGCCATTAAGTTTCTGGCTGCTCTTAACAGAAGGTGAAACATCATTTTCTTGGACTGTTACTGAGTAAATGAATTCCCAATTTGTTTCCTCCCCTGTGAAGCTAAGCTATTTGTATAAATGACAAGATCTAATGACCTGGTCATGAAGCTTAATGAAAATACTGCCAATGATTTGAACAAAGGCAGAGCTGGCTTTTAATTTGCCTGAATGCAAGGCATTACAGTAGTGATACCGAGAAAGAGATCCAGGGAATTTTCTCCAATTCTTCTGGACTTCCCTAAAAAACTTGTCCTGGTGTGCAAAGTGCAGGCAGTATTTTCTGGCAGTATAGGACTAAGACATTCAGGCACACAAACTACAAATATAAATTGTGATGATTTTACACTCTACTTATGCCTAGTTTTACAAGAAAGAGAAATAAAAGGTTATTGGAGAAAACTAGAGCAACTGATAGCTTAACATTCCATTTTCCCCAAAGCACTCAGATTCAGTAACAACTTCCATTCATTCATTTCTCTGCTATCTGCTGCTGAAGTTTATTGTACAGAGGGAGACAAGTATCCTAAAGAGGCTGTAAAAGCTCAGTGACTACATCCAGACATCTGATTATCCCCAAAAGAGGTCAATTATAGTGGCCAATTATAAATAAAAAACTACAATTTTGAAGGGAAAAATGCCATCAGCAGGACCACCGTATTGTTACTTAAATTCACCTGATCTGGCTGTGCCAATCATTGATTGTTTAGATTAATATAGACAGAAGTGATAAGAACAAATAGAAAGTCAGGTTTCTGAGGAGGCCCTTTTGGGTATTTCTATTGTTATTAATGTACAACATGAACCTACCAAATCAGATAAACTTCCATTGATCCACTCATTCCAATTTGCAATATGAACATCTGATTCATGTTGCAGTAGTACCAACACATGCTTGCTTTTTACTTTCTTGAAGCAGAGAAAAAAATTATCACTGCCAAAGCACTTTATCCATTTAAATTACAGAATTACAGGACTAAATTACAATAGTAAAAAACACTGAAAAATATTTCAGCTAAAGCTTTATAAGTTAATGAATCGTTATACAAACACAATCAAGAATTGAAGTTTTGCATGCTGAATGAATATTTTATTTAGAACCAGTTTATAAAAATAAAATACAAAATAATTTGAAAACAAAACTTAAACATTGTACAAAGCCTTGATATGGTACAAATGAGAAAATAAATAATTACAACTTTATGTACAAATGACCATTACAAGGGCATTAACTCTTTATGCTCTTGGGTGCCTGAGCAAACTTAAATGAAAAGAATGGCTTAGAAGATTTCCAAGGAGGGGAAGAGAACTGCAATTACTGAGCAAGAGAATTTGAAGGACTCAACATTTGTCTTCCTCAATGATAAAAAACGATCTTGGAACTACTTTCCACTTAATTTAATCATGCTGCAGACTTTACTATTGAATATTTGATTTCTTATGGGGTGACAACATTGTATTTTTAATTAATATACAGAGTTAATTCTTTGTGGTATTGCCCAGAGAGTTTAGATTAGCAGCCATTGGTTGGCCACTTCAAAAAGTCAGTACTTGTCTGAAGGCATTGCTGGTGATTTCCTTAATTTACTAGTTTGGATATTCCTAGGAAAGCATTTGAAAATTGGCATCTGTTAGCACAAGCACTGCAACTTGAGTCTGGGCTGACTCTATAGAAAGAAAGTTAAAAGTTGGGGAAGAATTTCCAATCTTGCTTTCTAGCCAATGAAAGTAAAGAGGATGCAGAGAAGGCTGCTTGGCAACAAATCCAGATCTCCAGTCAGAGGAAGAAGATGTGAAATTGCCAAAAAAATCCTACTTCACTTTGTGTCAAACCTTTATGACCTTGCCTGCCATACAGCAGATACGGGTTTAAAAGGATTTGAAGCCAGGCTGACCAAACTAATTACACTGCATCTTTTGGAGCAAGTTGTTCTGCTGTTACCATAGGTCCTTTACATGAAAGGTCAAAGATCAAGTGATCTCAAAACAAACATCAAATTAATTCCAGCTGAATTCCCACAGACACTTGTGGATGATCAGGACCTCACATGAGTAGCCCACTTGTGGTATTGTTTTAAAAGAAACACGTTGTACTCTTGGCCAAAGCTGGCTCTCAGCAGTAATTCTGACAGAAAAGGAGAGATCCAGAGGCATGTCATGTCATAATACTAACAATAAAAAATAAGCATTTTCCACTTTAAAATACAGCAACCGCAAATTTGATATTTATAGAGTGAGTTTATCCTTTCATTCCCTAATCAGGAGAAGGAGCCTTAACAAAACAGGACCCTATACTGATTTTAATGAAGTTTCACCTGCACAAGAACAGCAAAAACTCCCATGGATCCAAGCTCTTCATGTAGAGGAGAAACAGAAGCATATCATTTGGGTTTGTCATTATTACTCTTGAAAGAGAATGTGTTATCATCAATGGAGAGTAAAATCAGCCTACCTGTTCAAACCTGGATGGCGAGAGTCATTGCAAAGTTAATACATAAGTCTTTGAAACAACGGACTCCTGTACAATATTTCCTTTAGAAACTGAGTCAAACAAACCCCCTCCTTGAAGACGAATATTTAAAAGCCTGATTATTTAAACCACATGAAAAGGAGTGATAAAAACTTTTTGGCATTTGACAATATCTTAAGATAATTCCTGGCAATTATTATATAATCCAGGCTGACTTTATATAATTTCTCTTTCAGAAATATTATGTGTAGGAAAAAGGAAGACTGGCTTCAAGCAGACGGGTGAGGTATTCTTATGTGAGGTGCATGTTTATGCAAGCTGATTAGCTAAAAAATGTATGACCTATGCCTGGGTATTGCATGTAGCCAAAACATTGAACCTCACTTCCTTTTACCAGCATTCCTGGTAACCAAAAATTGTACTAATTATAACCAAAGACATTTGAGCCAAAAACAAAGCGGCAAACCAACCCCTTCAGTTCACTGCCTACTTGATTAGCTAAAAGAAGCAAAATAAAAATATTAAGCCCTGTTCTATAAATTTCAGAAAGAGGAATTCTAGAATCATCAAGGTTGGAAAACACCCCCAAGATCCAAGTTCAACTGCTAGCCTAGCTCTGCCCTGTTCACCATCCAACGAGCACCCAAAGCTTTTACCAGCTGAAGAAAGGAATCATGGATAGACATCAAGGCCTTTATTTATCCAGCTGACAGTTCTCTGACCATTCCCAAAAGTGGAAAAGCATACAGAGAACGCACTACAGGAATTATGGTGTTAACCTAAGCAGACCCTGACTTACTGAGAATGACAAGACACACATGGCTCCTGTCACCTCACAGGACCAGTCCTGCATGAAAAACTCAATATATTATAGGCTTATAATGAGAAAGCGTTTGACTTTGAGCTCTCTTTTATTCTCCTATTCCTTTTCAGATAATTACTCTCTCATTTAACATATATATAAAAATTGGAGGCACATATATTGTTGGTTTTCCATTAGACCCTTTTAAGAAATTGGAATAATCACATTCTTCTTACCAGAATTTATGCCTCTTAGTGTTCCATAAAAATGTTCAATTCATTATGGAAAAATTCTGTTTACAGGAAAAAGACTGTACTGTAAGTCTGGCTTTATCTACGTTCTCATCAAAGAGAGAAAGAAAAATGGTTTTAGAAGCATTACAGTCAACCATTGCATAAATATTACCGCAATAAGAAGGACTTACAGGAGTTTTGCCCAAGTAAGACTATAGGATCAGGCCTTGTAATATGAAAAAGACACAAAATCAGAATTAGGGCATAGGAAAATTGCCGTAGATGAAGAGGAGACCAGAGTAAATCAAAGCAAAACAGGCTTTGGCTCACTCTGGCAAATGAATTCCAGTAAACAGGATGGAATAGCTGAGACTCTTTCTATCTATATGNATAAAATCAAAACTGTGTGTTTTCCCAGCTATAGTTAATACCATAATACTACACACTGTAGATGATAGAGCTCCTGCAAGTCTTTTTCAGATGAAAAATATTTCAAGCTGTTTTTAAATAGATAGGACCAAATCCTCCCTTATACATCAAGACTGTTTAGTGAGGTATGCAAGAAAGCTTGATCTCAAACATGCAGACTTCAAGGTAAGAATATGTCCAGATTTCCCAAGACAGGGCGTGGCTGGTGGCTGTAATGAATGCCTTGTGTCACTCTGGAGGGGGTTGCCTCCTGTATAATTATATATAACTAGCAGTTAAGACCTCATATTGCTCCTGCCTTTGAGCAGTGAAATTTTCTACACTTATCGATCCTGCTCAAGCAGTAGGTAAGTGCCTAGCATCATACAACTTACCAACGTTGCTCTACTGTATTACACTTTCTATTACTCTAGCAGGGTTTTACCTAAGTAGCAATTGGCATTTGTAATTAATAAAGAGGTTAATTAATATTGATTTTTGAGATTGAAACTTAGATTGATTTTACCATGCAAGATTGCAGCACAAAAGTCTGTGTGAAATGTTTGGTGATTTCAAGTTCTATTTTAGTTTAAAGGCTTCATGCCTCAGTTTCTCTAAAAAATGCTCCAAAGTGCTGGCCACAACACAGAATACACCATAAAGAGGAATCGAGCGTGCAGCATCTGCACCTGCTACATGTCATGGCTCCATTGCACTGCCCTCCAAAGAAGTGGGGGCTTGAAGAAGACAAAGCAACAGCTCCTTGAATTTTATTATTTCCCAGCTAATATTCCTATATAAGCTGCTGTGGGCTATGCAGAGTAACTGTAGCCATTTTGTACAATGGAGAAAAATCTTCCCCGTCCCTGAAAATGTGTTGCAGATAATCTGCCATAAACCATTCACACACACTCTGCACAAGGGCCACACACATGTACATTGGTGTTTTTCTGCACAGTCAGTTTCACATTCAAATACTGAAGCTTACAGAGTCCTTAATGATTATATAGGCCCTCTAGAAATATTAAGCTAATATTTATGTATGAATTGATCAGCTGACCATTACATAATAACATTAACTGATTGCTATGTTAGACTACAGTAAGCAATTCTGTAAACTTTTGGGAGAAGGGTATCAAGCAACAAAAAACTCAAGAAGAGCAGGTAGTTCAAGATAAGTTATTCACAATTGCTCCTCCATTCATATCTTCATGATTTTCTCCTTAGATCCTGTTGAATCCACAGCAAAAAAGCAACTGGGGGTATGCAGTCCTTTTACCTTTTTCGTCACCAAAGGAAGCCTGTGTCATCAATCACGACTGATTTCTCTTTTTCTTTTTGGCATAGTTTACTATTTTTACATTGGCAAGTAGTTCAAGTACAAGTGAATTTCTACAGCATTGGTTCATTTTACATTGTAATGTCTAACAATGGACAAGCCTGTACTTTGAAGACGACATAAAATAGGTGTTATATTCTTTCTCGCCTGCAAAGCAGTTACCTGTTTCTGGATCCTGTTACACTAGAGAAAAAATATAAACACCTCAACTTCAGCATTTTCAGGCAAGGATGCATAAAGTTGGTACTTATTAAAACTGACAATGTAATGTCGGAATAAACTTACACGACCATAATAAATGCTTTTCAGAAATAAGGAAAAATAATCATAGGCTGCCACACCACCTTAACAAATAATTCCAGCAAGTGCCCAGGACAAAAACATCACAATGTGACCAAGTTCCTTTTTATGGTATACCATAAGGAAACATGTAGAAAACAGGAAGGAAAAGATGGAATTTGTTGTTTTCACATTCATCCGTTAGGTATTCATAGACTGTCACTGTTCCTATATGACAAGTATTCACAATTAAGAACTCACATTACGAAATAAAAATGAGTAACCACAAGACCCATTTGTAATAAAAAATAAAAATACCTTTTGAGTCTTTGTTCTTGTTCCATATGAAAATGTGCACATGAAATTNCCAAATAAAAATGTGAACATGAAATTAGAAATAAAAAAAAAAAAAAAACAAGCTGCAAGACAAAACATTGGCTGGTTGAGAAATCAGCAGTCCTTCAATTTTGTACCAAGGTATAAAGGCTATTAGAATTTGTGCATTCCAGATTTTTTTGGCAGGGGGCAGGGGAGAATAGAAGAGGTAAGTATACGGGAACTAACAGAAAGGGAGCTGTATTATTTGTGGTCCATAAATTACAAATGAAAAATGAGAAAGAATGAGTTTATATAAGCAT
>VWZT01001858.1:0-34724 GCA_013397055.1 Pachycephala philippinensis | reverse complement strand
ATGAGTTTATATAAGCATATACATATATGTATATATAAATATTTATATTATATAATTTACCATGAGGACATGCAATTATTGGTATAGCACCTATTATACAATATAATACAAAGGAATAGGACTTTCCAATGGTACAGTTTCTTCAGAAAAAGCAGGTATACCCTACCTATTGCATTCATCTGTAGTGCTTGAAACCTGAATGAAATTAAGGTTCCACACTGTGCTACATTACATATGGGAAACAATATACATGGTCATAGTAAGAAAAAAAAACCAAAACAACATAGTCTGACAAAGCAAGTGAAATTCAGTGCAGCTCTAGGGCAGCTTTAATGCAGCATTAGAATGTGTTAGCTCAGAGACAAAATATTCCCTTTTTAATCCAAAGGTATTCATTTGGCAGAGGTTAAATAAAAAAGCACAGATGCTGGCTGGAGAGGCATATGACTACAGCAAGCAGATCAGTAATTGACAAGTCTCCTATGCATCCAGAGTCCCCACAACAGGAACCATTAGGGAGAGCTGGCTGCATCTTTCTCAGGCTTGTGTTCTTGTGTGTCCCTATTCTGACCCACTACACTTTTCTGAATATAGCAAAAGGTGCCGTTCCTGTTCATCCCCTACAGAGTTCCTGCAGAGCACAAGATGTTACTAAGTAACTACCTAATAAAGTTGGAGGAATTACACACCGTGGATTTTACTGAGTCAACAAAGCTTGGCTATCAAAAACACATTTGGGAAACAGAATGACAAGAATTCAATATAAAAAAAAAATCTCAGTTTTCATTCAGTAAATTTTGCTTTGATTATTAATATTCTTACCCAGATTTTGTAAGGGCGTTAAGTATATTTCTGTCACCTCTAACCTATCAAGTTCACAAAGTAGACAATCTCCTCACCTCTATTTCATCTTTCATGATTTTAGAAAACAAATGACCGAAAAAACAAATCTTGATTGGTAATCTACTCTGCATTGTAAGATCTGTGGTTTAAGTGATCCATAACTAATGGAAAAAGAAAAGTCAGCAATAACAAAGGTTCTTTCTTCAGCTGAATTAAGGGGGTAAAGAAAGGTTCTTACTTTCTAACTTACACTGCATTTTATTGTAAATCTGCAACATCCAGTGAAGCGCATACATCTACTCTTTTCTCTCATTTCCTAGGAAGGAATGCTCTTCCAAATCCTACCAAATATCGTTTGAAGAACCCCACTATGACTCCCAAAAAAATGTATGATATAGAACTGAGAATTAGCTTCTTGGATCCTAATTACTACTAAACAAATTTCTAAATAATATAGGTACAAAACCATCTTGTCAAATACTAACATTAATTTTTTTAATTTCATCAGTGTCAAGATAGGGTAAGGTCTTGACACTTAGGTAAAAAATCTGTGCCATGATACGTAGGGGACTAAATGAGCACTCAGTGACTCAAAGGTGAGTGCAGCTCAAAATGGGAGAAATGTATAAGGTAGAAATATCATCTTCTAAACTGTGTGCTTTTTTAAAACTGCAAAGAAATGCTTGAGCAGTACTTATCTCCCAAGTGGTGACATCATTTTGGGAATAACCGTTTCAGGTTTTCTTACATACTCTTGGAGTATGTAAGGCCTTAAATAATTAGGCCAAATCTTCTAACTAGAGAAACCAAACACATTGAGATTAATGCCGTTTTAAAACACTCACCTTCAAGATACTTTTTGACCCTAAATACATTGCACCTCTTTGACTACCCAGTCATTCTTATCCTGGCCTCTACTTCCTGTCTTGCAGATCTGCTTGCTGCCTGCTCTAAGGCAAAGCCTGGCCACTTATTTACACAGAATGCTTTCTCATGAATAGTTTACAATGGCTACTTTCTTTAAAATGTGCAGATTCAACACCTTTTTTTTTTAAATATACTTTTTTTTGATTATTTTTTTAAATACACAGTACACAGACACAACATGCATCAGATTTAGGAGGAGACTTTATACCTGTCAAGGTCCAGTTCCTATCTGCTAAGCTTAGTAGTTGATTTGCTCTTTCCTGTGGAAGTCTTAGTGTTTGGGGAATGGTGGAAAGAACTGCCAGATCCTTTCAGACCATTCTTGCTTGGTTTGTTGCAGCAGTGCTCTTGTTGGCAGGATCTCCTAGAAGATGAGGAGCCTGAATGGCTAGGAGGTGATTTACTCCTCCCAAGATGTGGGGATGAACTCCTCTGATCATGATGAGATCTCCCAGCCCGGGACGGAGAAGAACTGGCAGTACGGGGTAAAGAAGAGCTCCTAGGGGAGGCACTGGGACTGCGGCGGGGGATGACAGGGCTCTTGGGTGGTGTTTTTGGACTATGTGGAGATCCCGGACTCTTACACTGGGTAGAATTCCTTGGTCTTTGAGATCCATTCTGTAGGATTTGAGCCAGACGAGAGATAAGATCTGAGTCCGAGCTGCTACTGCCTAGGACTCTGTATCTGCGCAACCTTAAGAAGAAACGAAGAAAGATTATTTCTATTTCCACCTATTCACTAAAGTTCAAACAGAAACTCTGTATCGCTAGAAACTAAGGAGGAGCTTGCATTGCAGAACAGATATGTGGAGCTGAACTTTCCCATTAGGTAGAGGTGTTTGGATCTAGGCTTTGGCTTCTGTGTTGTTCAGATCAATACAGTATTTATATTTACATAAACTCACTCACATAAACAGCCTCAATGTTTACAGGATAACTGGAATTTCCTGGTGGCGTTGGAAGAAGTGCACTGAAGAGCAGTGCTTATTGCCATTGTTTCAGAGGGGTACATCCATTCCTGCACACCATCAGTACACTCCCCTACACAATTTTAAGGGATGACAAGGCCCACTGCAACTTCCTTCCAAGGATTTTGCACTACTGTATCAAAATTATCCTTATCTTGGGAATGCAGACACTGAAGAAACTAGACTATGGTTGTCTGCATAAAGAAGTGGCAAAGGGGAGGTCTTCTAGAATTCATTCTGCCCTCCTTTAATTAGTTGGTTTACTTAGCCATGAACTGAGCATAGCTAATTGACTCAATGCTGATGGCTGGAATCTCCAAATATTTACGATGTCTACATTAAGAACAGATTAATTTTCAAGGGGGCTGAATACAACAGATCCTAAAAATTTCTATGGTTTTTTTTTAAATAACCATCAGTTCTGGAAAAGTGACCCCTCTTTAAAAAATTGTGTAAAGATTTAGTTATAGATTATCAGATTTCAAAATACTGAATACACATCTATTGATGTATTAGTTTTAACAGTGAACCAAGCTCATTCTTGTGTAACAGCTTCTCCTCATTCATTCTCCAGCAATGGTTTCTCAGACAATTGAAGCCCAGCATTTTTTTTAAAATTAGTTGAAGGATGGAACTTCTACAGAATTATAACCTGCACAGTAACTGCAGTCTAGCTCAAATCCATTTTCAACCTAAAAATCTATTTATATTTTCTCTGCATTACCTAGCTTCTACCCCAGGTCTAGTAGGCGGTTTTCCTGGTGGTGGCCGAGGAAAGAACTGAGCTGAACTTGAACCGGTAACTTGATCAGTGGTTGCCCAAGACACTGGCCTTGGAATCTTGCTTTTTCTGGACTGAGGGCTGCTTGGAGATAAAGAGCTATCTTCATTCTGCTTGCTGAAATGAGAGTCCAGTGTCAATCTAGAAAATGAAGCTAAGACATCATCCTCAGAAAACGGTACTGGAGCAGCAGCCATTTTTTCCTCCAGTGACTTATCAGAGGCACTTGAGAGGTCACCAAGGAAAGATTTGAGCTGTCTCTTTTCCATAAGTAATTTGACCAAGTCTGTCTGATGGGCCTTTTTTAGAAGAAGCTTTTCCTTTGCAGAAACAGAAGAGGAATCTGATATTGAGTCTATCTCTTGTGCTAAAACTGGGATTCGGCTCTGCCTGAATACAAAAGAAGATTTAACTGAGTCCTTCTTAGGTCGATAAGAATTCTCATTTTCTGAAATGCAGTGGAATAACTCTCCATTTCTGGGAGCATTTTTTTCTTTTTTATTCTCCTGCTGCAAAAAAGTAGTAAGGGCCACTTGGTGGCATTTCAAGTCTTGGCTATGGACTTCTTCCTTATCAGAATGAAAACCATTTTCCTGAATGGTTGCTATTTTGCTTGCCTGTCTATTAACATGTGCGTTATTAAGTCTTGAGGGAGACAAATCTGATGTTTTAGGTGCTACTGACTTCAGAACCTCATCTTGATTTGGCACCAAACAGACAGGCCTTGACTTTGATTCTTGAGCTGCTTCAGTATTTGTTAGAGGTTCTTCCTCTGCAGATTTTGAGTTTCCTGGCAAAGAAGAATTCTGTTCTTTGCTTAGCATTTCAATGGCTTCCTCAGAAACCACTGGAAGCCCTTCTTCCTCAGCCTCCTCCACAGGAATATTTCCAAGTTCTTTCTCTTCCTGTATCCCATTTGGTTCAGATAGGTCCTTTTGGCCACAGTCCAGGACACTGACAGATTCTTTGACAAGTCCTTCCCTGTCAAGCACCTCTTGGCTAATATTAAGTATCAAATCTGGTCTGCTGGCACTAGCTGGAAGTGCATCTTCTGTCCCAACCAAACCTGGCAAACTTTCCTTTGGAGAGGAAAGTTCCACAGTGTGTTCCACAGACTGACCATCCTGCTCTCTTCTCTCTAGCTGGTGGCCATAGTGAAAGCTCTCTGAAGCAGACTGTGTGGATGCCACTGAAGGTCTGGGTATTGTTATCTGCATTGGAAAATAAAAGAAAAAGGTGAGAAACTCTGGAATCTTATACAAGTAATGTCGCGGTAGTAACATCCTTTAAATAGCAGCTTTGGTTCAATGTCTTCAAGATACGTTATATAATGATTCCTATGAATCACAATGTTCGAATAATACCTAACTTCATAGTGTACAGGTAGATAATTAGAAAAAAAATAGTCTATCATCCCAAGACAGAAATATGTAACAAGTAAAAACAAACATAATGTCAGTGAAAAATGTTGCAGTTACCAAGAAATGAGATCCAACCTAACAGGCAGATTTTTATTTATTTTACTTTAATTTGAATACTCTTAGAATAAGTTGTATATAAATGTAAAATCTTTAACAAGTACACAGCAATATTTTAGACAAATACAGAAGACAAAGAACATAGTGACATTTAGACTGAGAAACTCCATACTCATAGTATATTTTTGTCCACAACAAGAACTTTCCTGAGTATCCAATATTAGTTATTACTTTTTGTACTGAAGCTTATGCCCTATTTTAACTAAGTAACCTGGTTAGGATATCTCCTTACCTAAGGTCATTAAGAAATTCAGAAAGTAAATACTTACACATCTAAATCCCCTAACAGATCTGATCCAATAGATACATGTAAAGCACTCCTAAAACCTGTATATATCATTAAGTGAGATTCCCTTCGAAAAACAGTTGGTTATGATGAGTGCTGTCTCTAGCACACAGCTTAATTGTTACAGTACGTGTCCAGGAAATGGGAAATCTGCATTCATGTCTCTCTCTACTTGAAGGACATAAACCCACTTCCTCCAGTTCCCATCAAGTAGGGAAAAAACCAGAATGGAGTTGTTTCTCACCTTCCCCATTGAAGACAGGCCACCGCACAGACACAAATGCAAGAATCATGAGGTGAGAGGGTGAAAGAGCATATACAAAAGGGAGAGAATTTTTGTCTCTGTGGACATGGGAGGACTGCACTCTCATGTGAAGAAGAGTCCTACATTCTGGTTTATATATACTGGATGGAGTAAGTTGGTGTAAACAGTAAAAACAAAAAATTTAAAAAATCAAGGGGCTACCCTTACATCTTTCTCTACATGGACAGAGTTCAGCTCTGTTTTTCTTTCAATTCTTTAGCCTCATGAATCTGACACAGTGTGTACTCAACAGGAAGTGGAAACTGGAGTCTGAGTTTGGTTAAAAACACTTTCTTGATGCACTACTGGTAGAAGAGACAACTAGTGGAGTGTTGCTAGGATTCTGCTAAGTTACAGATTTGACTTGATTTTGTTACAGAAATTATACATGGTGCTGAGCTTACTGGGCTTGTGCAAGAGCTAGTAATTGGTAATACTGGCAGTAGAAACCAAACCAAAAAAAAAAACCAAACCACAGAGATCTGCAGTAAGAGTCTACTTTTCATCTCCTTTATAATTTGTTTTCAAGTTTGGGCCAAGTCCTCCATGTTTGCTGAATTAAAATGCTACACTGAGCAAAAATCCGAAGTTACTTAGTTTTGGCAAAACAGTCCTCATCTTCTCTTACTCTCAATCCAGGTTCTTTCATCTGAAAAAAACACTATTTCCCTTTTGAGATTGTGAAGTGTTTCTTAGTTCAAAAGACTTCTGAGAGAATCCAAGAACATCAGTTCAGCTACAGAAAGAACAGAGGAAATAGAATTATTTTTAAAAGCACCTTTCCATGATTACATCATTAAGTGCCTAAATCTCGAGTGTTAAAAAACAGTTTAGCAAGAACTCTGCACAGAAAGAAAAACGAATAGAACTGAAGGAAAAAAGAAAAAAAAGAAAAAAGTCTATGAAACAGGGCAGCTGTCCCATAGGTTTTCATACACATGGTGGAATTTGCCCTAAGACAACACTCCAGGTATCCTACATTAAAGGACTTGCCTTCATGTGACAGAGGAACTTATTTTGGCCTGTTAGACAAAAAATCATCAGTTCACTTAAAAATTCTGATCTACAAGCTGGGTAAAAGTGGGTTCAGGAAATTTTAATGCAATATTATCCTTGGAAGAGTGGGTTCAAATTTTGGAGTGATCACTTGGGCATTTGCTGTCCACTGAGCTCTGTCTTTAGCTTGTTTCAATACCTTGTTCTCCAGGGCTGCTGATGCATCTCAAAAGTAAGGATGTGTAAATTATTTCCTTTTCCAAACTTTTCACTTGATGAGCTAATCTAGTTGCCAATTCAAATAACTCAGGATTAAAACACCAGAGTTGTTTTCCACATACCTGAAGGATGACTTCTCTTAGAATAGAATGATCCTGGTGTCCTCTCAACTTACAGAGGTGAGAGAACCTTAGGTATTTGCTTTCAGAAGGATATTTATCTATTTGATATTTTTCCAGAAGAACTGCAACTGCATTTAAATCCTCCTTTGTTCAAATATGTTTACATGAAAACTCTCTTTTCCTTGTGACACCTCTCTCACATGTCTTTGCTAGAAGAAAGCAGCTCTGATATGAAGTTAATTTACATTTTTCAACAGACTTATATCCTTTGCCACATCTGGAGAGAGAACTGTCTTTCAGGCAGATCTTGGCCATACATATTTAACCCTTACATTCAAGAAAGAGGAGACTAGGCTTGTTGAACCACTTACAATCAAATAGGCAGAAGCTATTTGTGAAAAAGAAACACTGAACAAATGAAGAAAAGAAAAGGATACTGGATGACTAAGTATCAGTAAAGACCCAGTACTACTGAGTAATTCATACTTTCAGAAATGGCTTTTTGAACACATATATCACTTTCTTGATTTGTATTCACTAACAAACAAAAGTTTGTTTTCTTACATGGTCAATAAACCTCTTATTAGTCTTCGCAAAGCACAAGAACTAGATTATATCCCTGTTGGGCTTGACATTTCACCTATATGTGCAAGAAATTTAAATGGGTAACCATAAATGATCCTCATATTGTTATTTCTTGTGCCACTAAATACACTCTTATCCTATGAGATTTTTATGGTTAAACATGTCAATTCTATAAAACACTGAACCTGAGGAACAAAGATTACAATTAATCAAAGAAGTAAAATATGGGGAATACAACTTAAAATCTTACCTTTCAGCTCACTCACTATGATAACTAGTTTGTAACACTGAGTATTGCAATTCCCATACTTCAATAGGAGTTATGTGATACAACGGATTACTAAAAATGGCTGAGACAATATAGGGAACAATGAATTTGAGGTTCTCCTTTCACTCCAAAATATTTGAATGAAATTACTGCCACCATAGTCTTGAATCTTTTGGCCTTTCCTAAATAATTTCTTAATTCCTTTCTGTTTTCTCAAATTCACTTGAACCAATACAAAAAATTATACTGCATTTATTCAAGAAACTTTGCATGACAGTGAGTGGGATCTCAAGAAGGAAAAAGAACAAAACAACAACATAAATATCTCTGACATCCTTTATGACATCTGATAATCCTTCCTCCTTTTAAACCTTTGACAGGCTGCAATAACAAAGTGATATGCTTGCATGAATGCCTCTGTGTACATATACAGCTAATTATAGAGGAATAAAATACTGAGTTTAGGTCTGCAAAGTTGCTAAGTCTGAAAGACATTAAGGTGTGAATACGGATTATTGTACAATATCAGCAATAGCTTCTTCCTTCCACTCATGATGTCTGATACTTCTGCATGCCAAGTGCTGTCAGGACTTCAGGCCTTTAAAGACATGGTGTGCAGATCTGTTTCCTGCTAATCCTTTCATTATTTGTAATTTCTCATATTAATACACCATCATTATATTACTGGACATTCTGAAGACACTTCACCTAATCAGTTTACTCTTCAGAACATCCTTCCTACCTTCGTAAACCTTGAAGTTTGTGTATCCAGGAGAACAAACCCCACGTATCTTTCCTCTTTTCCCTGCTTCTTTTTCACCTACGGTTAGCTCTGTAGCCAGCAGGAATACAACCAATGTTAGTACAAGTCTGCAACTTTGGCAAGACCAAAAAATCTCCCTAAATCTTTCCAGTTCACCAGCTTTCTCTTACTTCATGAGCTTTTCTTTACTTACACAACTTAATTTCTATTTCTTTGCACAACATTATTCCTCTGCAAAGAAATTTGAACTGCAGGTTGCATGAAAGTGTCAAGGATATATTAGTGCACTGTCCTATAATTTACTGCCAGTGCCATCCTCACACGAGTAAACCACTGCCATGCTTTACATCTTGGGAGACAGCTCACAGCTTCCTGTTCAGAACAGACCTACTTCCCAAAATCCTCCCCACCTACTACTATCACTCCTACTGACTTTCTAGAGTGAAATCCTTTGTATCCCTTACATTGCTTTCCCAGATTAAGCTCACAGCAAGGAAATGAAAGATAATTAATTATACGTTTACTAAAATATACTGGCTGTTTCTACAAATAGACTAATATGGGGATAAACAGGAGAAATGTATGGCTGCAATTCAGTGTTATGGAACATCAGACTAGAGATGATTGTAAATTTTGATACTGAATCCCCTTCAATAGCCCCATATATATGGCACTGCAAGCATTGCAGGCATTTGTAGGAACTGATGGTCCTTAGGACGCCGTTTCTTTTGTTAAAAACTCATATGTGGCAGGCCCTGATCCTAGACTAAAGAGAAGTAACATATGAAGATTTTTTTATATCTATCTGAAAAGAGGCACATGTTGCTCTCCACAGCTCTTCAGATACATTATTTCTTCCATAATGTTAATTTGGGCATTGATTTACATTGAGGTTGAGAGAAATGGGAAGAGGATGGAATAAGATGCAGAGCTATAAATGTACAACAGTGTTTCCATGTTCTCTAATGTGATAGGTATCTTTTGAGGATAAAGAACACAGAAATGTGTGTGTACAGTCTTTCTCTAAGGCTTATTAGCCATGGCTTAACTTCTGAATTCTTTAAACATCTTCCCTTTTCAGTTATTCCTACACTACATAGCAGATAAAATAAGATTTTTTTTGTTCTAACATAAAACTACATCCTCAAATATCCAATAGGGCAAGTATTGATTGCTCTAAAAATAGTATCTTTAATTGCTTTTAGAGAATGACTGTGACTGTGCCTTCACGTTTGGTAACATGAATAAATCAAGTACTCATTCAATTTGAAACTACTTCTATATAATGCATAAACTAATTGAAGAACATTTTTGAAATTTACTGCTGAAATGGAAAGCAGAGGCTCTTACAGACTATTACTTCATAACACTCACATCATACTCTGGTGATACTGCTATTAAAATGGTTGGTATTGTAGTATTTTTCTTGAGTTCCACAGAAATGGTTCTTTTCAAACAAAGAAAACATTAATTTGCCTTAATGCACAGTTCAGAGGTGTGAAATTTTTTCCGTGTAATTGCAGCTGCACTAGAATCATATGTGATTTTAATAATAGAAGAAAAATATTTTAGGAAATAAATATATCTAAATTCAAGATTATCTTATGGAAGATACTATAGACAGTATCTACAATTATCTACAGGTACAATATTAATTATATTAATTAGATCAATTTTACAGTTATTACACGAGAAATAATGATTAATCATTATGTTCTGAACTGTAACCACCTATTTATTTCAAGATGATTATTGTATGAAGTGTCATCACGAAAACAATTGTTGACCCCAGAATTAATCAGCTCTCTATGGGAAATCCCACAGACCATGTAGCTTTCCTGAAACATCTTTACTTATTTAATGCTAATGAAATTATGATGCTAGAAAAATGTAATAAATCACACACGTTTCAGATAGGATTGGCATTTTTAAAGAATAATTTAAAAAATAAAAATTATAACTTCAAGGACAGACAAAAATAGCTGAAACCTGCAATTACAAGTTTGGAGAATCTTAAAAGCACTGCTGATGCCAGAAACCACAAACATTTAAAACAATTATAAGTTTTTATATATTTGGGGTTTTTTGACTCAATGTATGTGGATGCTATTACCAAGGCTGTAATTCACTGTCCAGACCTTCATGACTTTTCTGCTGCTTCTACTAGAGAAACCTGCAGAAGCAGAATGGCCAAGAATGGTTCTGTCACTATGGAAAATGGAAATGTTCTCTACAGGCAACACACTATTTGGAAAAAATTCAGTCGTTCATGCTGATGGCTTGTCCTCAACTCTTAGTTACCTAATTTACAACTTGGAAAGTTTCCATTGGAAGAATTTAACATGCTGTAATATGTAATTCTTCTTTACACCAACTGCAGATGCGAAAAAAGCATGCCTGAAGAATTTCCTTCAGACAATAGACACTACTAAGCCCTGAAAAGGCAGCATATAGATTGCTACATATCAAGCAACTTCCTCTGGCATTTGGATAAAAGTAAAAAATACAAGTTTTTACTTGTTTGCATTAGAAAAAGAGTGTAGAGAAGAAAATTCTTCTAGAAACATCATTATCCGTATAAAATCCAGTTGCTTAAAAGAACATAAGCCAGGCCAAAATTTAATGAAAAATTAAGTTATGAACAACTACCCTGTCATGAATGAGATGGTACAACATCTATACGTTTTCCCTACTTAACACAATCAAATCTGCTGTGTATGAAACAGTTCTAGTAGCCACAAGCTGGACTAACCCCTCGAATTTCTGCCTTGATTGAAACAGGGAAGAACCTAACTTAAACCTCCTGCTGACTCAATATAGTTTCCATCAGGATAGGTAACAAGAGGCATAACAATTCTGTAAAATTTGAAATTAGAACCTTTTTTCTACAGACAAACTATGGCTTTAACCATGGCAGAAGTAAAAACACAGACTCACTGAACAGAGAAAACCTTTTCACTCTTTTCCTTCAAGAACGTGACTATTTGATAGTGTGCCATGTCTTGAAAATGAAGTTCAGAAGAGGATTTTGGACAAATGTATCCCTTAATAATGTTTTAAATGCTAAACCAGAGTGTTAACTAGCTGAGTTTTATGGCAATCCTACCATACATGACCAGTTAACACCACTGACAAATTTGAAAAGAACACTTTGGGGTTTTGTTTGTTTATTTGTGGTTCTAAGAGGGATTGTTAAAAGTGAAAACCAATGTAAATGTTCATTCACTTGCTATTGCAGACTAGTGAAACCCGCCAAAATGATTTCATTAAAAAAGTGAAATTTACAACATTTTTGCACACTCCTAGCTCATAAATCTGAAACATCTAAAATAAAAAACGAATTATAAGGGATATGCATTCCTTCTCTAAATAATCCTTGAACATGTCAAGAAGTCTTACCTTATTCTTCCATAGGTCCCTGAATTCCAGGGAGATGCTTAAAAATCATGGTAAATTTTTCAACTCGGGTCAGTACATTATTTCTCATTTTGGATATAAATATGAAAGTAATGGCTTGCATTTCCATAGCTTCTTGTGAGAGAAGATTTCAGAGCATTTTGTAACTAATTATATAAGTATATAATTACAAAATATTTTTTTAATGTTCCAGTAAAGAAGAAATTTGAGAAATTGAAGAAGAGAAAATATTTGTCTAAGTGCCAACTAATTCTAATTGCTTAACCTGAGAGATGCAGATTATCCTTCCCTAGCACAATGAAGAACCATAAAATAATTAAATTTAAATTAGCCTCCCTGTACATATCTGATTAAGCACACTGAAAAAAGAAAATACACCTGAATGACAGACAAAACTGGAATCCACCTTTGTTAAGGGCTGTATCATATTGCAGAGCAGCTAGTTTAGAAGTATTCTAGATTGCTGCCGTGCTACAAGAGGTGTTCAGTACCTTATTGTAGAATTAGAGTTGAGAAACCAGAAATAAAAATCTGAGGTCACTGATTTTGATTGTCTCTTAAGACACAGCTACACATTTAGCACTACGACTACTTAAGCAGTATCTTCACACACAGCCAGTAGTTGCAGCAACTCTGACCAGTAGTTGCTGCACTCACATCATCTTTACCATTGACCTCACACAACACTCAGTCCAGCCCTCTAAATGAGCAGAGAACTCATCTGGTTGAAAAATTCACAGGAAGAAAGAAAAAGGTCAGGTTTCAAGAGGATTTGCTGTACAATTTGACCATGCTGTAGATGAGAAGGATACTAATAGCACTCCAAGCGCTCTCTTCAGACCCAAGTACAAAGAATTCATCTGGTTTTTTGTGAGCTGTAATGCTGCCAATACTCATTTCTTTATGCTACAAGTTGAATAACTAAGGAGAGCTGAAGCAAAACACTCCAATTCTCTTTCATAATTTATGCATAGCAAGACAGGAGTCGTCTCTTGAACAAATACAGACCGACCTACATCATACAGCCTCTCTGCACTAGTGAGAATATACAGAGATTTCATGACCTCCTCTATCTGATACCAAAGTAGAGGAAGATAGGTTAGTTCCCAAACCCTCATTCATCAAAAATCTGAAAAGAAAGTCACTTTGCTTGATTTCAGAAACAAATATATAATTTCATATTTTTAAATTGATTAAACTAAATTCAGTAGTACAGATCCCTGACCTCTGCAATTCATTAGTTACGAATGCTGAACCAAATTGCAGATAGCAGGAAATACATTAAAATATATTCAGTACCAAATATTTATACAGATTAACATAAATTACATTAAAATTCTTTTAAATATTTAACTGGAGGTTATTTAGGTTATTAACATGTATCATCTTTCATGCTGAGGAACTTCCAGCTAGCTAAGTACCTAACATTACTGCACTGTCAAAAAGGGAAGGACTTGCAAAAGTTTCTGAATTCTTCAGTGAGCCATACAGAACACAAGGCTTTCATTGTTGGAATGAACTAAACAATCACATGCTTGTAGTTTCCATAGGAAATGACAAACTGGAAATTCTCAACAGAGGTATGACTTTCAAATCACAGCTCAAAAAGGAACACAGCAGTCAAGCACTTACCAGGTAAAAGGAAAGAAGAGGCTTAATGTTCACTCCACTAAGTAGCAGCACCCAGCACAATGCCAGGTCTTCTTCACGTGACAAGAAAGTACATCACTTTGCAGCCCTTATTAATATTGCAGCTGTATTCATTTTTTGGGTACTAAGGAAGCCAGAGAAGACCCTCTGTACCAACTTGATTTTTCTGAGTATTGTGCACATTTTACTAAGTTTGCTAATTACACCTGCAATAGATTCTGATTGAAAAACTTAAATCATAGCCATACAGACCAAAAAAAAGAAAGAAAGTCATTTTGCATCCTAGGATACAAACCACTGCTGAAAAATACTTAAGCTTAACTCCTAATGAGTTAATTTCTCCTAAGTCCCTTTCCCTAGTCAACATGTTAGCCATCATGAAGAATGTGATATTTTGGTATTCCATCAAGTTCACAATCATGAACATTGGGGAGCTACTGTTCGTTCTTATACATTGAGCACAGAAATATTTTTTTTTATATTCAGCTAAAGACCAGTCAGGAGTTTGCCTTGTTATCACACACCACTGATCCTACGGAATTTTGAAAGTAACTAAGGTTGATGGATTACTTTTAGTATCAATAGTCCTGTTAATTCTTCACTGAAAAAAGAAAAACCATCTGTGATATAGAACTATTTATACTGAAAATAACATTGGAAATGAAAGGCAACACAAAATGTAATCCAAATGAAATATTAATGGTAAAATGATGATGATATGTTAGTCTTATGCATTAATGCTGTGTCATACTGCTTTACCCAACAATGCAAATTTGCACTACTTAGCAAATCTCAACATTTTTGTGACTAATACAAAAGCCTTCATCTTTCATATTGAAATGAAACTGGAAATAAAAAACTATAAAAAGTCCCCTTTCTCTAGTGACATTTTTCATTACCTGTGACCTCTGATAATTGCCATCTTTATTTTACATAACGTAAGCAGTAGAACAATTTATTATTTGCAAATTTCCAAAGACAAATCTGACTATTTCTAGATCCCTTTCTGTTACATTAAAATAATTTAAGGTAGTCCAAATTGTAATATGTGTTCCCAATTTGAAATTCAGCTGGTACTGTAATTATAGAAACTCATTATTTTTAGTTTTAAATAAAGCCAAAAAATAACTTTTTTTTCCTAGATTTTATAATCCTATCTTTCTTCAAGAGAAAATCTCTGAGGAAGAGAACCTGTCTTCCAGAACATCCAGAGATGCTTTGTGCTCCAGATCATAACCTGAATAACAGCTCTTTAAATATTCCCCTCTTCTAAGTGGGACAACATATCTTCCTCACAGAGTATTCCCAACTCTATTCCTGAAAAAGATCCATTCTTACTCCCCAGCTTGATCTTTCAAAACACTTTTAGGATGCTGTGTATAGCAGTATGACTAGCATATGCCTACTACCAGACTGTGCAGAGCAACTGAAAATGTCAAACTTTGCGGATGACTGCTACAATGCAGTCACTTTTATGAAGACAAGGCTTATTCACCTGCTCAGGTTGTGCTTTTGAGATGCGAATGACAGGGGGGAACTTGCTGCCACAGGGAATGACAGGAAGCTGCCTACGACCAGTTGATCGGGAGGAAGAGGAGTGGCTCTCAGCTGACTGACTCCTTGGTAAACCAGCCTCCCTCAGAGGGTCCAAGTGGATGGATAGATAGGCTATAGGGCTCATGGTGCGGAGGATGGGACTTGAAATTCTTGGAGTGGAGAAATGCAGCATATGACATGAGCTGAGCTGTGAGAACAACATGGCGGGGAAGAAAATAAGGTTGAATATATTTTTAAAATTCTTGTTTATGTCTTGCCTATATGCATTCCCTTAAAAACCATATTCACACCTCCCTAAGAGGCTGAAAGCTCATAATTTAAGAGGTGTGTTAAGTCTAATCTTCACATTTTCCATCACCCATTTTCAAAAATCCAGAATCAAAATCAATAGTGAGCATCATTTCTTAGCTGGCTTCTTCATTCACTCAGTCTTAGAATCATAGAATCATTTAGGTTGGAAAATAAAATCAGATTCATTAAGTCCAACCATTGCAACTGTTATGATGGGTCAGTAACAAGCTAGGGCAAATTTAATAAATTTACACAGTCTGTTTCAAGGACATGGTGTACATCAGTTGATGGTTGGCTGGTTGATCATTGACTTGTCCTTTCCAACACTTAGCATATCCATGCAACGTCGTATCTGTGTTTCTGAGATTACTATATTTATAGCATATACACCCATTGGAGGCTTTACAGCTGTGGCAATAGCAACCTACATTAAAAACTGCACCTGACAGGATTAATCAGTAATGTTAATACTAAACAGTTCTGATGAAATTTCCCAAATATGGGGCCAAAGTAGAAGGATACAGTGGCCTGGAGAACCAAGGAACAATTGCTTCATCTTGAACTACATTAATTCAAGCATTTAGGTAAGAGGTAAGAAAAAAGAATAGGAACTGTAAAGTCTTCCAAACTATTAATTCTAGACAAAGTACATTTTTATATTGCTTATTGATGATTCTAATAAACCTATAACTTTGATATACAAAGCTGAAATCAAGTGGTTTTTTGCAAGATCTTTTCCAGCACG
Source organism: Pachycephala philippinensis (assembly GCA_013397055.1). NCBI lineage: Eukaryota > Metazoa > Chordata > Aves > Passeriformes > Pachycephala > Pachycephala philippinensis. The sequence goes on along the minus strand of VWZT01001858.1, from coordinate 18,464 downwards.
GAACAAATATCTGATGGTGACACATTTAAATATCTGTAAACGAGATTGCCATACGTAGTTTGCAATTCTTTGTTCCAATTACAGTTAGAGAAAACCACGAAGAGTAGAGATAAAGAAATTTTCTGCAGGCTTCATGCTTCATGAAGGTGACTTTCTGTTTCCTACCACGGTATTTGCAATTCTAACCTATATCCTTTGGAAAGCAAGAGCATCTAGCAAGCATTTCCATTTCTAAGGGAAAGGTATCTTTTAATTGTGTCAATACTAAAGCTTCCGTTCCCACAATGCATAGCTGACTTGCAACTGGAAAAAAAAAGTATTTCCAGTGTCTCTTAAAAGCACCAAATGAGGATAGAAGGTACATGAAAATTAAATTACTTAGAATTCAGAAATAAATAGAAATTTAAGAGCAAGTTTTTGATAAAACATAATAGTACCTCAACACACAAAATTTCCATTTCAGCAATATTTCTAAATAATAAAAACAAATAGATTCACACTGTAAACCCTTTCCTATAACACACACACACGCATATATATATCTACACGAATTTGTGTCGTCAGCCAAGTGGGACCAAAGCAAGCTGTTGTTCAATTTAAACTGAAGATGAAAATGTAAAGAGCTGTCACATGTTTAATTACTTCAAACCCGTTATTATTTATTTACTGAAATATCTGCTTGACAAATATACGTTGCAAGGTTATGTGCATGCACTGTATGGAGTTCTTTGCAATTCAATACAAACACAGGAAATTAATGAGGTCGTGGTTCCACAACACAGAAAGTCCAGCTCTAGCCTGTTAGTACCAGGTGTAGGAAAAGAAAACTAGAGCCGTATGATGCAAAGTGCTGCACCAGTATAAATCCACTATTAGTCTAGATCAGCTCAAATTCTTTTGACAAATTAGCTTCATACTAGCAGATATTACAGCAAATCACACACTGTCTGTCCTGCAGCCAAAGTCAACATAAAGCCATTATTAAAGCATAAAGTCAGCACGTATACCCTTAGCATGCTCTGAGTAGTACAACAGATATGTGACCGTGTGCCCACAACTAAGCCAGATCAAACTGGTATTTGCTGGTAGCACACAGAATCTGTATTGCAACTGGAAAACCATGACTGATAACATGAAAAATACTTCTCTTACCTGCAGGATTTGTTTCACAATAGATAGCGTAATTTGCTGTAATTTTTTATGCCTGAGACTTTCTCATCCCCAAGCCAATAACTTACACATTTTTCTCTCTTATTTTTTATGTTCAAGTTTCCTTTCTTAACTGGTGCAACTTTACATTTTTAAAAGAATGCTGATGCTGTGTATAACAGGTAAGAAGTGATATTATCAACAATTACAGGAAGTCCACATACACACACAATTTCAGGAAGAACATTTATCTACAAATGGAAGGACTGCAGACCAGCAATTTCTTTCCTTCAGGAGAAAATAAAATTATGAGTGAGTGTATGAAATATTAGTTTCTCATACAGAAACATCCATGCTACTACTTACTAAAACAGTGAGCAATAAAGCCCTGAAAGAAATAAAGAACAAAGAAGAATCATCAAGGTAAAAAGGAAAAAATTTTAAAAATACTTAAGACTTACGATAGGAAAACTATTTTATTCATTCACCACTGAAGTAATTGCTTGCATATTTAACAAACCTATCAGAATAAGCTCAAACAGCATAACCATACTTTCTACTAAGTGGTAGTGAAGCAGGTCAGTAGAAATCCATGTAGGAGGCATATTCATAAGCATGGTGATCATGAATGCTGGCATGTCCTAGAGTTTCAAGCTGTTTGAAATGAGTGAACTATTTCAGTAATTATATTAAGCTTCCATACTACTATAATTTCAACATCTATTTTTAACCCCTTTTAGTAACACACATTTGATTTATAGTCATAAAACCAACATTCTTGGATCCAAGCCTGCTCTTAGTAACCAGTGCAATATAATTACATCAGCAGAAAAGTGAAGTATGACCTTTGCCTATTATTTCTATTGCCAGGAAGGTGCTACCTAGAAAAAATTACTAAAGAACAAGAACATCTGATGCAGAACCAAGGACCACACTGAAAAAACAGTTTCAGGTGGGTAAGCACTCCGAGGAAGAAAGAAAAGGACTCTACCAAACAGCACCCTAAGGTCACCAGGACTTTGGAACAGAGAGAACGACTGTAAGAAGAGGCATATATACACACTTTGTCCCAGGGAAGTGACTAGAACACTCACCTATCAGAACTAGTACCCATCATAAGGAATATTTAAGTATCCTTTATGAAGTGGAATACATCAATGAAGGACAAAAAGAAAAACTCACCCTGAAATATCCTCTTGGGCTTTCTGTGGCTTTCAAGGGCTAATGAAGTTGATGAAAGACTACCACAAATGGCCATCACAGTTGGAGCAGACATTCTGTATAGACACACTCTGTTCCCAGCTCCCAAACTGGCCAAATAATTTCTATTTTTTTTTATTCCCAGGTCAGTTTACATTTTCTGTTGTACATGATTCACCTTTGAAACATCAAGTTCCTTCCTGCCATTCATCTTGCACTCACTTGCCCTTCCAGCATAACATAAACCATACTAATTTCCCACATTTTTGAGGTCATGAAAAATATTACTTATCTCCCTGCAAAGCCAAACTAAAATATAATTTCACCTGAGTTTCTACTTCAGCCAGTATTTCTTCCAATGCAACTTATAATTATTTAACTTTGCAAGCGTTTCTGCCCCCATGTTCTAAGGCGTCTTCCTTTTCAGACAAAGATATTGTCCATTCTTTGCACTGTAGTACATAATATTTGTACCACCTCTACTTTTAGTTTCAAGTAAAACAGTTATTGCCCCAAAAAGAGCAACATTTGTATAAAGTGTACTGTTGTATAGTGCATTTGCATATAAAATTACAAGCTGTTTTTAATGGCTTTTGAAATAAAAACACTTGACAATTAGCATTTTGTACAGGACCAAGTGCTGCTCTTTCTTGTCTGTTTAACTAAAACTGACCTTAAAATACAAAAAACTGAACAGCTTGAAAATTTAACTTAATTTTTCACTGTTAAAGGTTTCTAACCCATCAAAAACTCTTCCATGCAACAAATATTTCAAATTAAATCTCAAAAATCTGTTGTTTAATGCAGTTCTGTATTTTCTATCATACAAAATGAACCTTTTAGAAACTACATAATTTAAAGTATGATGTCTAAATATAATCTTGTATGAAATATATGGTCTTGCATTTTCCATGAGAACCTAGGTGTGGTTGAAATTTTACTGTGCTGCTATAGTTAATTACATTGAGTAGTTCATTTTCACCATAAAGGATATTCCACACCTTATAATAAATGAGTAGTTGGTGACAAGTTTCTTTTTCTAATGAGCTGGCTGTAATTTTCACAAAAAGTGGTAACACGTGAAGAAAAAATACAGCCAGGTTTCTTGGCTCAAGGGAGCTTGAAATAATTGACCTTTAGATCATAGATGTCACAACACCTACTTAAAAAGGGGGAGAAATAAAACCATGAGGTGATTCCCAATCACTTAACCATTAACCTCATTGCTTCTTAAGTAAAGGCAAAGAAATCCATTTAGAAACAGTGACAGAGGAGAAAAAAGTATATGTTCAAAAACTGTGCAACTGAGAGTTCTTCAGAAAAGATGGAAAACGAGAAAAACAAGAATATGCAATGGAAGCAAAGCAACCTGTCTTAGTGAAAAATATGGGAGTAAAGTAGGAGTTGCAAAAGTATTTTAGAAGTGCAGCAACACTTTATAAAAGGCAACAAGTTGTTTGCATAAGGACCTTTCGGAAGAAACAAGAAGAAACAAAGTGAATTCCAAAAGCAAACACTGCAGGAATCATAGTGAGAGGTGAGAGCAAGAAACTGTTTCTTTAATTGCAGCCACTTGGACTTTTCCTGAAACACATAAAACACTGTAGCACAGTATTTTACATATTCAAGTGTAATTTTATGTTTATGTACTGCAAATATAATAAATATATGTTTGCATGTGTGTCACTGATTAGGAATCACTGCACAAGGAGCTTCTTTAGATAGACAGATATATAGATAGATAACTCTTTGTTAAATGCGGCCAGTTCTGTGGCTCACACCTGCAGAACAATTAGCCATTTCCATGGATGACGGTAAACAGTTGTGTAACAGAATGTGGAAGATCGTTCTTCAAGAATCAGGTCCCATACCTGCTGAAACTAAGAATTTCTGCTACAATACTGTATTTTAGTCACCACCTTTACCATTTTCTCTTATAATTCTGAATAAAGAAGAGGTTTTCTTACCGGAGTGAGTGCTCCTTCTGCTTGAGCTTCCATAGGACTTGTAGGGGTGGCAGCAAGAAGCTGTCCTGCAGCTCCAGACAGAAGTTCCAATTTATCTGTAAGCTGTTCAGACGCAGCAGGATGACATTCCATGTCTAGAACAAACTCCACCCCTAAAGTTTGGTTCTTGGCATGGACATTGTTTCCTGCCCAACCACCCTCTCTGGACTGCTCTTCTGGAGGGGACTCCTCTAGAACTTGTAGTACCTCTGGCTCTTCATCTGAGGGACTTCCAGTCATTTTGTGCCCTAAAGCCTCATTTGTCCTGAAGTCCTGCAAGTCCCGTTCCTTATCTATTATCACCCATTCTTTAGAATCAACCTCCTGCCTGCAGGAGCTTAGGTTAACAGCTACAAATCCGTTGCTCATAACACCATCAGCATGGTCAGGAGAATTAGCTGACCCAGGCTTTGAAGCATCTGGAAGATATTCTTCATCATAGTGCCAAACATGGTCTGTGCGGCCAGTCACAGGAGCAGGAACAGAAGTTTTCTGAGAAACAGGAGGAACAGCAGCAACAGGAGTCTCTGCCACATTCAAGTCTTTCTGCTTCTTCTCCAAACTTAGAGAAAAAAAGTTAATATCTAAATTAGTTAAGAATTAATTAAATCATGTAAGTTACATTTCAGTGTTTTCAGTAGAAGAAAACTAGATTTATAAATAAATTTGTTGTCATATTCTAGAACAACCTACAATGGTTCAAAGATCCACAATTTGAGACAAATAAGTCTGATGTCAAGTAAAAATGGATGGACGGTCTTAGAAATAGACACATTTTTTATTTTAGTTGTAATGTATCATGTTGTATTGTAAATATAATTGCCAGAAGGGAGAATTGTGAGGGAAAAGAACTCAGTAGTGAGGTTACCACAGATGTCCACTGTACTTAATTTGTTACAAAGCAGAGACTCAAAGAGGAACAGAAGAAACAGATGTCTCCTGCAGTTATTATACGCTTTCAAGAAGAATGTTATTTATTGTTTTGACTGATTCCTTACTTACGCTTTGCAGAATTTGCTTCATCAAACAAATTCAAATTCGTCGCTCCCCTATCAAGTATTTAGAAGGATTTTGCCACTGTCATCACCCCAGCTCTCTTCTACTGTCCCCACTCAGCCTCTGCCTTTCAGTCAGATTTCACCGTGTTCCTCTCCCCTTATTCTTCCTAGACACAAGCAAACTGTTTGAATCCGTTTTCATACATCTGTCTCTTCTCTGCCTTTAAATTCCATTTTAAGGTCTCTGTCTTCTATCAAGATTTTTTTATGTTTGTGAAACACCGTTGGACATAACTAAGCCTGCTGCATGCAGGTAGATTTCTAACTTCTTCACTCCATTTCCTGTAAACCTCCCTTCTCATGTCATAGAGCCTAATCTCCTGTTACCTCTGTTGAGCACCTGTGTCAACCTCCTTATTCAGGATGAGTTGTACTGAATGTCAAAAGTATGTCACTGAAGAAAAAGTTAATAAACACCAGGGTTACACCACTAGGTCTTGAAAAACAAAATTTCCAAGTGCGGAGTCTGACTCCAACTGTATTCTAGCAATAATAATTTTTAAAGAAGCTGTCAAGTAGTGAAATTCATTAATTGAGCAATATTATGAACAATACTTTGCTCTAGCTTGAATAAGCATACTCAACAGCTCTATTCCTGTTCTTCACACAGCAGAGGAAAGACAATAGTACCCTAATTACATATCCTTAAAAGATCTAAGCATAAGGATAGAATAATTTCTTTACCAAGTCTCAAGAAACTTCTCGGTATCGGGCTTAGACTCCAAGGTCATACGCTTCTCCAGTTCAAAGCTGTGAATGGAACGTAACTTCCGCACCAGTGGAACATCTCTGTCTAACTGGGTGGTCTCTGAGCGAACTCGAATTGGAGAACCAAGACTTGGGGCATTAAGCATTCCATTCACTGGTCCATGGCTGTTTTCTTCCTCTGTGGCAGCCTGTGCAAAATGTACATTAAAAACGTAACTCACTAGGAGTGGCAAAACAGAGGAAGACAAGGTACTACAGGGTGAAGGCCCTCCAAGTTTTTAGAATGTGAAAAGCCAATTTGTATTTGGAAAGGTCCTTAAGTTCATGCCATAGTTAAGGTAGTTTAGATAAGCTCTTCAGCACACACTTACCACAGACAAAATAGTAGTAATATACTAGTTCTGGGTAGGTCTGAGAGTGGGAGTCTCAAAGACCCAGTAAGTTACATTTACTCCGTCCAATATTTCACACCCATCTCTGAAATTTTCTTTAATAATAATCTGAAACCCAGCATTTGGCAGCATCTTTGGTCTGCTTTACAGTCAAGTGCTCTTATTGAAGAGAAGTTAGCTTCCAGGCTGTCTTTTTGATTCTCTAGAGCATATAACACTTTTATACACTAAATCTACTAAATATTTCTGTGACTTTAAACTATTTTTTAGTCCAACCATATTCCATCTTAATAATGACTGAACATGATTTAGAATAATAACTGAATAGGATTTAGAGCTGGGAAATGATCATCCTTAGTTTCTACAGGTGTAATAGAAAGTGCCTTTCTTTAAACTAGAACAATCTTTCTCCATCTTCAGTAAAAAAACAAACAAATAAGCACATTTGAAAACAGGCACCATGCCTTGTTCTTTCCCACAATCCATTTTTTCCTAGCAAATAACAAGTAACAGCTTCAAAACTAGACAGCTCTCCTAGATAAAGAACATTTTAGTACCAGATCCATTTTCATGTTAAAAACACTGTTATATCAAGAAACAGTCTGTATCTGTCTAAGTGTGAAATACTGTGGTTTTGAGTAAGGCAGATAGGAACCAATTCTCAGAGATCCCTTTTGAAAATAAAGCAGCATTCTCTTCTAAAGACCAGGCAATGGACCTCTGGATCAGTACAAAGGTATAATATCTTACAGAGACAAAACCACCAAGTGAACTAAACCCTGTGAAGACAATAAACTGTTCAAAGATGGTCTTCACAATGCAGATTTCAAAGTACCTTACAGATCCCCAGTTTTATTTTGTTTCTGTTTGCATCCATTTCTTCCCAAACATCTTTTTCCTGAGGACGCTGATGCCCAGGGGATCCAGGTAGTTTCTCTGGTGATACACCAACTGGAATAACATTCTCTCCATCACTGAGCTGTTCATCAGGGAATACCTCATCTGTATTTTCCCGCAGCAAATCTCCTGGGATAGGAGTAGCATTGGCAATTCTACAAAAGTAGTTTGAAAACAAAGTCAGAATAGTAAAGATTTTTATACTCTCATGTGTTTACAGAAATTATTTTCTATTTTAAGAGAAAGAAACAAACAAAAACTTACAAAGAAAATCATGTTTCTGTAGAAAACTACATCTTGGAAATTATTTAACATAAAACCCCCTACTTCCTGGCTTTCAAAATTTATTTAATTTAGGTACATAACAAAATATGTAAATCAAAAAAAACTATCACATAAAAGCTATGTTTTTGAAGCCACTTCTGAGAAAATTTGTTAGAGATCATGTCCAGGCTCAGCTTCTCTCCTGACTCTTCTATATGTATTCTTCTATTAAACAAAATTAACTATCATAAGTTAGTTTCTGCTTTCCGAAAATTTGATACAAGAACATGCTGTTTGTGGAAGAACAATTACTGAGCAAACTACATGATGTTTTAATAATTATTCTTATCAAAGTGCTAGTTTGCTGCCATTCTTGATAATCAAAGCATAAGCATAACACTAACACAATATCACATTTTAATTGAAGTTCTGTAGTCCGATTGACTTAAAGTTATACAGGGCTAAGGCTTAGCTCAACATCTGAAACTGAAGCAACGCTGGTCCTAAAAATTGAATGCTCAGAAAGTCAGATAAAAGTCATTCCTTTCCAGTTACCAAAGCTGTTACTTGCAGCCAGGACTAACAATAGCTCTTGTGTGATGCTTAGTGGGATAATGGGACTGAATCACACGCAAAATCCCTGTCTGCTTCAGTGCGTTCAGCAGCACACACCATCCACCTGCGTACTGCTAACAGTTAGAGAATACAACCACTTGGTGTCAGCTGGTATTTACTTTAACTTTTTTTTTTTAATTACCTTGGGATACTGAGAATTTAATACATGAAATTCTGGCATTTTTCAGCCTCACTACACCGTCCAAACTTTCTCCTTCAATTTTTAGCTAAAAGCTGATCTACTCAAGGTCTAGAACAAGCACAAAGTCTTCCTCCTCACTCATAAACACTTCTTACATTCATCTGTAAACAGCTCTTATATTCTTCAATCCCCTGAGACGAGTATGGTTATTATTAAACATCACATCTTGTCCAATTTACTTCATTATAGCATATCTCAAATAACACATTAAATATTATTTCAAACACAACCAAAATCTGTTTCCAAATTTCTTATAAAGATCCGTTCATTTTTCAAACTTATAAGGAAATTGCAGCTAGAATTTTATTCCAAGCTTACAGAAAACAACGGGTTTATTTCCAGGCAGTTAGATTTCCAGGCACTTAAACTCAGGATACATTATTTAGTTTCACAAAATACGATTTAGCAAAGGATGGATGAGCAAATTTACATGCAATTTCCTGGAGTACTATTTTTATTGCTATAATTTTAGGACTGCAGTGCTGATCTTTCAGGATAGTATGAACTGGATCCCTAAAAAGGGAAATACTTCAAATGCTCCCAAACCACCCTTCCTCTATGCATTCAAAATCCTGCAGAAAAAGCCTAAATTATGGAGATAATTCCCCTTTGGTAGGAAGCCCCTCTGTGGCTGCCATTGTAGAGACCACACTGTGCATACCCAATTGCAGCCGGAGTAAGACGAGTGTGCAACTGAGGCGTGGTTGAAGTTGTTGTTGTTGTCAGAGAGCCATCAGTTCCACTCTTCTCCCAGTCAAACGGGTCGCTTTCAATAACCCCAAACGTTTTCATGCTGTTGTCAAACACAGACATGAGAAGCTGAAAATAAAGAAAAAAGTTAATAAGCTTCATTTTTGTCTCAGAGACCAAGCAATTAAGAAGTATCCTTCTGTAATACTGACAACAACATAGAAAAGGGACAGTTTTTTATATGAAACACTTTTCATTTTTCAATATTTTGAAGTCAAGATATACAAAATTCCATTTTATTAAAACAGAAAAAAAATCCACCCACATCTGTGTTTTTATCAAGCATGAGGCAAAGATACACCATAGACTTTTACAAAAACACAGAAATACATACACACACAGAGAAGCATAACTACATTGCTGCAGAATACCATACAATGACTCCAGCAGAGGAAGAGAAAAGAATATATTTGGTAACATCATGAAACCAAGGAAATGAATGAGATGTAGGAAAGGATACTGATCTGCTAATTCATACATTTCTATCAATAAGAACCACGTATCATTTACTTCATATAATGCTGACATTAAAACTACACAAATGTCTAAGTTTTCAGTCCTCATTTTATGCTATGAAAAAGCATTTAGAAAATTTGTGTCCACGACAGAGAAACAAATGGCATCTGCTTTCCTCTCTCTGTGAAATAAACTTTGTCCCATTCTAGTTACCGATGGGAAGGCTGTGTCCATACTCTCTTACTCTGAAACATTACTATTTTTTTTTCCCTAAAAGCTAAATCTGGGTTTCATCCTTTTTTCCTATCCAGGATGCTGAAAATTTTTCAACCTTCTCCTTTGACATACCCTTTGGCAACTTAAAATAGATGGGAAGTTTGGACCATTTCTCTTGTAAAGAGTGGTATCACCCATTTAATCTTTACTCTCAAGAACCTTCCATGTGCCACCTGTCCCAGTCATTTCTGTAACCCTACTGAACAGCACAAAGCCATAGTTCACTCTGTCCCTTATGTACTCTGCTTTTTCTTCTCTTCCTGTAATCCTTAAGCAGTGTCTCTGTAGTAATTATTAAGGTCATTCTCCTTTAAATCTTTTCAGCAATTTCTACTATAAGGCAAATACAAACTGAAATGCTTAATGATGTCAGGAAGCTGAGACAACCTATGCACAAAAACCTGAACAAAATAAACATCTGACATTGCCAAATCAAATGTGGCTTCTTGGCCTAGGTCATGAACTTTTTAGACTGTAAACTCTTCAAAGCAGGGATGTCAACCAGGGATGAACATACATTCTTGTTCAGTGCCCACACATAAATTCAAAGAATGATACATATAGTAAGTAGGAACAGCACCACTGCAAACACAAGTTAAGAGAGATCCAAGTTTAAAAGAACATTCTCACCACTATAAATAAAACCACCCTGCTCTGCTCTAAAGCACAAGAGCAAGACTGTCTTGCTCAGGCTCAGGCTGCAGCTACAGAACTGCAAATGTTCCATGACCACAGGACTGTAAAGTACTGGGCTGTCTCTGTCATGGAAGAACTCTGTCCTGGTATCGTGTTAATCACTGAGTGCATGTGCTGTGTTAGATACAGACAGAACATAAAAAAGGATTTGCAAAAATGTGACTGTCTATATGCTTTATCATTCAGGCTATATAATGTAAAACATATTTACCAGTCTATAACCAAGGTTTTTCGATGAAACATGAAAATTTCTACAACAGTGCTTTTTACCACAGGAAAAAAAATCTGATACATCTTTATAACCAAGCACACAAAACACTGAAAACGTTTCCCTCACTTAATTGTAAACTACAGGATAAATTTCCTGGAAATTTGTAATAGAAAAGGGGAAAAAAATCAAGGTATTTATTTTTCAGGAATACTGAACATTTTTTGTATTTGTAAGAAGTGTTTTCTTAGCATTCAAATTTTTTCACAAAAATTGATTTGTTTTGCAAATGTTCAGAATAATATACCTGTATGTGTAGAAAAAACCACTTACTAACAGGAAATTAGTTATTCCTTGAGATTTTCAGTTCCGACTTCAATTCTTATATACCTTGATTTCTTGTTAATCTTACCAAGCAAAGCACAGGAATCACTCTTATTAAAGTTACAATTCCAGAATTAGTCAGATTTATTTATTCAGTTGAACCAATTACGCTTGAACACCAACAGAAAACCATTCCTTCTGATTTCACTGAGTTAGGGAGTTGAACAAAGGCACAGAGGCAGACAGGTACTGCAGGTGGGAAGCTGACAGCAGTGTGTGTTTCTGGGAGCCACAAGGAAAGCACACAGGGGCAGCTTGTCATGGTGTGCTATTAGATCAGTTCAACTTCTCAGTGTGTGAGACTGAAAAAACTCTCAAGTCTCTCCGTCTCTGCTTTTCCCAAGCATTCCTCTACTGCTTTCCACAAACTGGAAAAAAGTTCTATCTTTATTTATTGTTTAATCATAGGTCAACACTGAGTGAGTTAAGACACATTCTACAGCATATCCTCTCCACACATGCCACTTCATCACTGAGCAGAGGCTGCCCATTTCAGCAGGCAATACTCCCTTAAACAAAGAACAATGACTAGATTTCTGTGATCTTCTCTGTATGCAATATTTCAGTCTTGAAAACACACCATGAGTGCATGTTGTGCTCTAGCTGTAGGTGCTGAGTTTCAGATTTTGGAAAACTGCCAGAATGACAATCACTGAGAGAACAATCTAATCAATTAACTTACGGAGCACCTACTGGAGGCTGTGATAGTAGGATAACTCCCAGTCCTAACAGAATACTGTCTGAAAAGCAGATGTCAATTGTTTTTAGAAACTTAACAGCCTTACGCTTACCAAATGGAAAAAAATTACATGTTTGAACCACAAAGTTTCTGTGGCAATAAAGGGTCATTAAATTAACTTTGTGGTGGCACAAACCGTAATAACTACCAAGATTACACAATGAAATCAAAGTAAATTGAAGATGAAACAGCATAAAATTCTCTTCTTTATGAAACAGAAAGACAAAATAATACAAGTGTTTACCTGGTAATCAGGCTTTGTAAAGTAATCCAAATTAGAAATGTGATCCAGAAAGACATTGAATTCTTGAGGAAGATGTTTCAACATAAGTCTGTGTTCATACCTTTCTTTAATGGAGCCCACTTGCTCCTGGAAGCAACACAAAACACATTACCACACCTTCAATCGCTGTTACAACATACTCTCATTGCCTGTTACAGCCATTCAATACACTACTAGACAGAGACAGGTCACCACATCACACTGAATGGTACTGAGAAAGGCCATTCTACACCAGATAGCAAGATAAGACATTCTATCATTGGCCTCAGTACACTTGCAAAATAATGTACAAACTTCAAATTCAATATGAAAAGCCGTTTAATTTTCTGCTGTGTTTGTGTTGTGTTTGAATGCTGACTGATACAAAGAGCTGTCACTAAACACTCCAACCCTTCCTAATAGTATGTTTTAAAGATTTAAATGTCCTGTTGCATCATGTGAAGTTCAGTCACTTTTTGATGTATATTCAGTCATGTAAGATGTGTAAATCAAAACCAAAAAGGAGATGCTACCTATACACCACATTGTCATCCACCAATACATAAACCACATCAGAGAGCAAGTTGGTTTCAGTGTAATTTCAAAAGAAGTTGGAAGAAGTAATAACAGGCTGATTAGATATTGCTTCTTTGCATACTTCACCTATGACATATGACTAAAGACACTACTGCATATTGCCCAATCCACTTTTGTTCACCAACAAATAAGAAATGCCTACTTCACAAATAACCAAAACAGATTAGAAATTTTAAGCGTGTGATAGGTGAAATAAGGTACTCGCGTGAAAACAGGAATAAAGAAGTAAATGGCAAATATACACTTACTTCTGCCCTTTACAATAATTTCAATCTAGAAGTACAAACTACCTTCTGCCTGGAACAGTTAGTAAAATTTGATTGCTTTTTATACCATGACACTAGCCACAAGAACTAACACTAGAAAACACTGGAAAATGTAATATTAAAATTAATGTGCCAGTGATTTTAAGTGGAATCTTTATCACAGCATTTCCCTGGAATCCAGAAGTAAATCTCCCTTATGCTCTTTGGTTTCACCTCTAGGTTTACCTTATCTTTTATTTTTCTCCAAGGCAGTTGCCCAACCACAAATTCCACCAACATGTAGAAGAGAGACCAGAGGTCATCATGCCGACCCATTTCCTGTAAAAGGAAATATTATTCTAAAGCATATTACAAATACCTAAACAAATGGGAAGATAAGTTCTTTACTGCTCGAGACTTAAATGATTATATAAAATTTAATATAACCTATGCTGCAAAACAAGTTAATTAAATACAGTGGCTATTTTAAGGAGAAATATACAAGTAAATTTCCACAGAAGACAGGGAGAAATAAAACAAAAGTTGAGGTGTGTTAAAGTAACATTGCAAATCTCTGTTTATTTGGATTTCTTTAGTGTATGATGTTAAGACAACATAATGTCTTAACATCATACACTTAACATCATAATGTTAAGACATTATGTACCTCAGAAAACTCAGTAGCTTCACTTTTTTAACTTATTAACTTGCAATAAAATGGAACACCAAAGATAAGTATTAAAATCACTATTATTTGTACAAGAACTTTTTTATCCCCAACTACTGCAAATTACATTATCCTTTCACAAAATCTGTAACTATTAATTTCTACATAATAAATGCACAGGTAACAACACAAAAAAGGAAATGAGTAGTAACTGCATTACTGACTGCTTTGGGCTCCATGAGCTGGGTCTGATACAGATGGTGATACTCACTCTGTTTCTATGAGCATTGATTGATGCGTATCGTACCGTTCCTCGAAAACCAGCAACAGCTCGTGGCTGTCAGGGAATAGAAAAGATTCTCATTGTCAGAAATAAACCCCCTGACTATTTGCTGTCTACAAAGTGGGTACAGAGCCACAACGTATCTCATTTGAGACTTTTATTTCAGTTTACTGTGCTTCTACAAGTTCTCAGTGGAAATCCAAGTGGGTACTAATTGGCTGACCAGTAAATAGCAGAGGCTGCACTAGAGACACCAATTTAAAATATTTCTTTCTTTTCCAGCTTCTGAAAACCAGCATTTCTTCCCTGATACTAGATATTTTATGATCATAAGTCAATTGATGTTTTATAATCAGAGAATATATTTTCCCATCCTTCTTTTCTTCAAATAAAAATATTATAGAAAGAATTATATCATTGCTGACAGTCATAATTACTAGATATTCAATTTTTTTTAAATATCAAACTGTGATATTAGTACTTTGCCTAAGAGAGATACCCAATCCATGCTACCCCCTTAATTAATCATTCTATATAGACAAAACTGCCAAGTTTGCTAAATTTGCTTTCTTTTATGCAGTCTTAACTTCCCAATCAATAATTCTTTTTGTTTCCTCTAACAATGAACATAAGAAGCTTGAATTATCTACCTCACCGTTGACTTGTACTTAGAGAGCTATTGGTGATCTGTCTGCTCACCCAAGACTCATGACAATTCTTAAGATTTTTTTTTTAAATTGCGCAATATATTGAAAAGTCTGGTTTGATATACACACAAAGATAACCACAATCCATCATTATTACCTTAATAAGATAAAACACTTCCATCTCTCTGTACCTGTATATATATATATGTATAATTTTTTCTTATCTACCAACAGATGCTATACAGAGCTATCATTTGAATAAATCAGGAGCTGCCATTACTGTCAGTAAATCTACCAATTGAATCCAGCAGGATTATGCAGCAACGACTTTAAAAAAAGGATTCAACTGCCCATATAATCAATGTCTGCTAGAGTAGTACAATGAGAGCTGAACCAGTATTAGATAAGGCAGAGAATATCTTCTAGGGTGTTCTTAACATGAAGAGGTTCTCAGATGATATTCCATAAATCTTAGATTTTGCATGTCATCATACAGTTTAAGTGGTGCTTGGAACACATTTCATGTTCAGGCAGGACAGACTCAATTGTCTGTCTGCCTTATCTTTATTTTTATATCATATTCCACATGGAGCATTACCCTGAAATGAAACATAACACTATAGTTGCAGAAGTTTCACAGTACCATGCAACTAGAAAAAGAATAGCTCAAAATACATTGGAACTGGTAAATATCAGGAGAAATAATTTTTCAGAAAAAGCACTTAAATCTCCTTAGTAGTTCTGCAGGTTGGTAGACCATACAACTAAGAATAATACATCATCACTGCCAAAATAAGCAGAATACAGTTAAATTCCAAAAAAGACGTAGTTTAATGAATAGTACTTTTTCGGGAGGGCACTGAGAGCTTAACTTTAAAACAGTTGAAAATACAAATTCCATAAATCTCAAGAGCATATAGTTTCAGAAGATGAAACCAAATGTTTGCTGTCTTTTGCCTCTGGCACGAATGTTAAAAAGGAAGGACTATATTCAGTTTTACTAAGTTAAATATTTCTGTTCTTCTGCGAATAATGGAAAATATGAAACCTAGGATGAAATGCCACTTTCATTTCTAGCACCACAACTTTGATTTCTACTTGATAACTAGGACAGAAATGCTTCACTTGCTGGACAAAGTAAGAGAAAAAGACTAAGAAATGTCATATGGAAACTAAATTATCCCATTCAGTTTACAAAAACTAAAAATCTGACCTATTCCACTTTTGTCCTGGGGAAGAAATGTCCATATGAGGAATTTCATTGTGTACCAATTCAAATGCTTTTGAATGTTAAAGTCACAGCCATCCTTACTTGCCCTAACATGATTTCAATTATCTGAGAATCACCTGGATGGGAAGGAAAAGAAAGGAAAAAAAAAAAAAAAAGAAAAAAAAAAAAATGAATATTGTTTCTATCTATTAGCTTATCACGAAGTGAATTCTGAATTCTTTATTCCAGCAAGGACATCTAAAGCCTTTTACTGTCTCTTGCCTGAACGTATAGTTTCTATAATCTGAATTAAAAGCATATGTAACTGTTCTATTTTAAGATACAATAAAATACCTTCTACTAATGCAGCTGGTCACTATTTAATAGTGGTATTACAATGCCACACAACAATAATAAAATAATTCTACCCTGTCTCCCTTGATGTGAGTGATGCTCTGTAGGTCAAATCAAGTTTGCCCAATTCAGAATAGAACTAAAAAAAAAAAAAGAAAAAAAAAAACTTCTGAAACTGTTTCAGAACTCTTCATGCATCTCACAACATCTCATGTAGCAAAAGAGAAATACTACAGGAAATAATAGCAACTTCATGAATGATTCACTGCATATTTTCAAAAAAAATCCTCCTCTGCTATTACTGATCATGTTAATTTGTTTCTAGAGGCCTACAAAACACACTTTGCAAATCTTCTACAAAACTGTATCTTGTTTGGTTAAGTTTACATAAAAAAGTTTTTCTAATATAATTAGGTCAGGCAGTGATCTGGATGTCAAGATTATTTCTGTTTTGATTACTGTCACTAAATCCTTCAAATTTGAGTTAAAAAAAATTTTTTGAAGATACATGCACATGAATTCAGCAGATCCAGTGACTACAATGAATTTTTCTACTTGTAAAGGTACTTTTTTAATGTAACATCAGTCTTCTTTGGAGGTGTCCCTGCCCTGGAAACACTTGACAATGTCTCAGATAAACTACATGCAGGAAATCAGCAGCTCCTAGCAAAGCGAACTATTTCCACTAAGCACACAGCTTGCAGATTCCTGGGAGACTCTATGTACACAAACCTGTCTACGGATGTTGCTTTTGTGGAGTGGCTGTGGAGAAGGAAATCACTCTCCTTAGCTCAGTTCAGTGTCTCCAGATAAATGCTCTGGGGTTATTACTCTGGGCAACATTGGAAATGTTACACTGAGCAAAAAGTAAACATTACTGCAGTCATGGAAACTAGAAAATCAACATGAAAAAATAAATCAATACTGGTTCTTTACATTGTATCTGACACACACCGTGGTGCTCCCTATGGATCAGGCATGGACTGAGTACCGTTAAGTGTCTAAGTTTTGCACTGAGAAGCCAGGAGTGCTGCCTCGGGACTAGAGTTCAAAAGCCATAGGGGATGGCCACCTATGTTAGCTCTATTTTCCTTTCCTAAAAGTAGAATTCTCCTTTCTAACCTTTTCCCATGAAAAAGTCTATTTCCTAGTTCTAATCCCACCAAAAATACATTTCCATTATTGGAACTACACACAGTTCCAATCCTTTAAATTTTTTTTTCATAGCTTCAACAGTTCACATTCCAATCCTCCCCTTTTTGAAGATATAGGCTTCGCAGTCTAATGTAATGCCTAGCATGTGTTAGCACCAGTTTAAAATAAATGAAAACTTCAGGGATCGCCTGGGTAAGGAAAGATCAAGCAGTTGAAATACAATTGCCATAGATCTCAATGGATTTTCACTGCATATACAGCTCTTCAAACCCACACTTTCAGCTCTAAATTAAAATCCACATCAGACACTAATAACTGAGTACTTGCACTTAGAACTCTTTATCAACCCATCTCCTACTAGTTGTCACTATGACACATTACTTGGACTCAGATCTACCTAAACAGATGTGATTTCCAAAAACTGACTGCAGCTGTCTGATCCTATGCTACCTAGCAGAAGCTGAGTAATAAGGTAAGTTAACAACTAACAATACAATTGAATTTTGCTATTGTGAGTTCTAACAGAAGGGGTGAAAAATGAAAATTTATCACCTACTGCATGTACTATAAAGAGCAACACCATCTCTAAGACAGCAGTATTTGATACACAAAACAACTCCTGAGCTACTCAGTTTTCAGTCTGGAGTAGTCAGCCAATGTGATGCACTAGCTAAAGACTACAATTATTCCAAAACTGATTTATGAACAAACAAAAAGTCTGGTGGGCTGAAGAGAGTAACAGCCTACTAGTGTCTGTCACAAACCTGAACTTACTGCAGTGAAAAATCACACAGGACAAGTCTGTCATGTGTATGTTTGCTTTGCCCGGTGCAATCTTTCTTCTTCCTCTTATTCCAGGAGCTGAAGCAGAGATTACTGTAAGAGGAACACTATCTATATGAACCAGCTATGGTCTGGCAGAGAATTTCCCCACAGAGCAGAATATTGTTTTATTTATCGTTGTAAGTAAAAATTTTACAGTTGTTCTACACTCAGCAGTTTGGAGAACTGAGACCCTATTTTTTTTTTATGTTTTGGACATGT
>VWZT01001856.1:169844-185994 GCA_013397055.1 Pachycephala philippinensis | reverse complement strand
TGTCCTTGTGCAAAACAAGTGTGCACAGAGTGTTCTGGTGCAGAACGAGTGTGCACAGAGTGTCGTGGTGCAAAACAAGTGTGCACAGAGTGTCTTTGTGCAAAACACGGGGTGTGGGACTGTCCTTGTGCAAAATGAGTGTGCACAGAGCGTCCTTGTGCAAAACATGGGAGGGTGGGACTATCCCTGTGCAAAATGAGTGTGCACAGAGCGTCCTTGTGCAAAACACGGGAGGCTGTGACTGCCCCTGTGCAAGGGGTAGTGCTTGTGCAAAATAAATGTGCACAGAATTGTGTCCTTGTGCAAAACACGGGGCGTGGGACTGCTCCTGTGCAGAACAAGTGTGCACAGAGCATCTTTGTGCAAAACAAGTGTGCACAGAGTGTCCTTGTGCGAAACACAGGGTGTATGACTGTCCTGGTGCAAAACGAGTGTGCACAGAGCGTCCTTGTGCAGAACATGGGGTGTGTGACTGTCCCCGTGCAAGGGGCAGTGCTTGTGCAAAATAAATGCCCACAAATAGTCCTTGTGCAAGGGACAGTGCTTCTGCAAAACAGGTGTGCACAGGGGGAGTGTAACTGTGCAAGGGGCAGTGCTTGTGCAAAATAAACGTGCACAGAGGGGTGTCCTTGTGCAGAATATGGGGTGTGGGGTTGTCCTTGTGCAAGGGGCAGTGCTTGTGTAAAATAAATGTGCACAGAGTGGTGTCCTTGTGCAAAACATGGGATGTGTGAGTGTCCTTGTGCAAGGGGCAGTGCTTGTGCAAAATAAATGTGCACAAAGTGTCCCCTTGCAAGGGGCAGTGCTTGTGAAAATCACGCCCACCCAGCCCGGCAGTGAGGGTGGTCACGCTCAAACCTTGCACGCTGGGCAGCTGAGGGTTTACACCCCCTTTTTTTGGCCTTTTTTGTCATGGAAGCGTAGCCATGAAATCCCGATAAAGCAGAAATCCCAGGATGGGAAAGGCAGGAGAAACGCGGAGGAAAACGCTCAACTCTTAATTTCTTGCTGTAACCACGGTCAGAGAGCAGCTCCCAAGCTTCCCACAGCACCCAACGCCAGGAAAAGGGGGTTGTGTTCCCTAAAATCCTATAGACTGAGGGAGCATCCCACCCTGGGGTTGTGCTGCCCGGCTGGGATTAGGAAAATGGGATACCAGGAGCAGCAAGGCAACAGGACAGGGATGGACACGAGGTGCACCCAGAGGTGGTGGCCACCAACACCACCACAGTGGCCACCAACACCACCACAGCGGCCACCAACACCACCACAGCGGCCATCTCCCATTGGAACACCCTTTGGAAAAGGGGCTGAGCGAGAAATACCGGAGCAGATGGGTCTGGGCTGCACGAGCCGCCGCTCTTCCCACCCCCTCCTTGTTTTTTCCTGGGTTTAATCGGGATCTGATGATTAAATTTCCTCTTCCTGGTGCTGGCTCCTCCTGCGCCCTGCGCAGCAGAAGGAGACAGAGTTTTGGCGGGGCTGTGACAAAAGTGGGGTGGCTGTGAGTCCTTGCGTGGCCAGACCCCATCCCGGGGCTCAGCTGGGAATTCCCGGCCTCATCCAACCTTTTTCTCGGCTTCCCAAAACACAGAACCACTCCCAAGCACCTTCAGGAGCTCTTTTCTGCAGCGTTATTTTGGGGTTTCTCCGAGGCGAGCTCCCTGCAGCCAGATAACCCCGTTCTCTAACTGCAGTGGGGCATTTCCATCCTGTTTTGCCCATGGAAAACATTGGGATGGCACCCGGGGTGCAGCTGGGCTGGGTGCTGCCCCCATCCATGCCTTGGCACCGAGCCTGGGGTGCTCCTGTCCCTCTGCTCCTGCAAAACTCTCATTAAAATCAGTATTTGAGTGGCTGGTTTATTCCTCTTTTCCATGTCTGCTGTCCTTCCCCATCTTTTGGACACTGGAAAGTCCAAAACGACTCCTGCTTCAGGCTGGATCATCCCAGGCTGGCTCCTTGAGCGGCTTTGGGGCCAAAAATGTCTTTTCTGATGGGCTGGAGGAGGTGTCCGAGAATCTGCAGTTCCAGCTCTGCATCCTTATGATCCCTCAGGGAAAACCATATGTCCAGGTGGGAAAACTGTGCTTGAACTCCATCAGTTTGTGCTCCCATCCCAGGAGCAGCTTCCCCGGCACCCAGGATGTGGCTGGTGCCGAGCTGGGATGCAGGGATGAGCATTCCATCCATGTCCATCCCTCCCTGTTTCCCGAGCAGTTTGTGATGCCCAGGAGCAGCTCAGAGCAGGGAAGGGGATTTTGGTCCAAAATCCACGGCGTGGAGCAAAATCCACGGCCAGAGGATGCTCCAACAGCATCCTTCCAGTGGGTGCTGGGCACCCCTGGGCTCCTGCTTCCCACCCTCCCTGCCCTGCTCCTGCTTCCCGCTGCCACATTCCCGTTGCTCCCGCTGGGATGGAGCCAGGCACAGCGGCAAAGACAATCCAGCCCCCCTTTGGAATGGTGCCACTCCCATTTCCCATGCCAGGAAGCGATACCGGGCAGCAATTAGACCTGGATGAAATGCCCTAACGAGGCCAGGCTTTCCTGTGCTGCTGGGAATTCGTCTTGCATGGGAATTCCATGGAAAAGTTCATTTCTCTGTGTGGTGTTTCTCAGGCACGAGTCTGGGTGGAAACTGTGGGCCTGGGCAGTTCTTGGGAAAAGGGCTGGTCCGGGATGCCATTCCCAGGGCTCAGGCATCAATGTAGCCAGTTTTTTGGGAAGAGAAAAGCTCCTTTGGAAGTTGCAGACAGGAGCTGGACGTCCAGACCTGGGTCTGATGAGCCCCAAACCCTGCGACACCAATGCCCTCCCCAGGGCTGCAGCATGGATCCTCCTCACCAGGAGCATCCTGGAATCACGGAATGGTTGAGGTTGGAGTGGACCTTAAAGCCCATCTCATTCCAGCAGGGCAGGGATGTTCTTGCAGTGGCTCAGCCATGAACCCTGAGCTCCTGACACCTTCCAAAGGGAGAATTCCTGAACCAGAGCCTGACAAAATCCTCTTCCACGTGGAATATCAGAACTCCCCGGCCCTCGGTGGGCGCATCCAGGCTCCACGTTTGTTGCTACGCGCCGTGGGGAGCGCTTTTTCCATGATCCCGCAGTTCTGGTGGGAATCCAGCGAATTCCCATGCCTGGATCATGCTGTGGATGGCTCTCCATCTCTCTCTCCACGTGCTCAGCCACCAAGGTGTGTTTAATAACGCAGCACTCCCAGCAAATTCCCCGGGGCCAGCTCTTCCCGGGCCGATCCTCCCCTTGCTGCCAATTAATTACAGCCCTGATGGTTAATGACGATGGATGGGGATAGCTGGCGGGGTTTGATGTCCCTCTCCTCCCGTGGAAGCTGAGTTCTTGGCTCCTTCCCGGGAAGGAGCAGCTCTTTGTTTGCATCCCGAGGCAGGGATGGAGGCTCTGGAGCGTTGCTGCCAGGGGCAGTGCTTCCCGGTGTTGGAGCTCTGCTTGCTCAGGGCTGCTCGGGGTTTAGGAACTGGAGGAAGCCAATAAATTCCAACAAGATTTATTTTGTAGGTATAACATTCCTGCCTCAAAGCCAATTACCCACAGAAGTGCCTCGTAAACGAGGCTGGCTGCCTTCGGAGCAGGCAAACAAAGCTCTGCCTTCCCTCCGCCGGGCTCCCCAAATGGATTATTTCTGCTTCGTTTTCGGGATTCCATTAGGCCGGGCTGGAATTAAAGCGGGGCGGGTTTACTCCTCCAACACCCATCCCCACCTGATTTCCTCTTGGAGCTGGAGTCTGGAGGATTTTTTTCCCTGTTCCATCCTTTGCAATGGCTGAAGGCAGGAATTCCCTACATGATTTTGGCAAGCCTGGCCTCTCCTTCTGCTTTTCCTCGGAGTCCAGCAGAGCATCCCCAGCTACAGCAGGAATATCTCTGGGATGAGACAACTGGGATTGCTCAGCCTGGAGAAGACTCTGGGGTGACCTAATCATGGCCTTCCAGGGGAAGGGGGTGACCTCAAGGGGAGCTGGAAGAAAGATGGAGAGAGGTTGTTTCCAAGGGATGGAGGGACAGGGCACAGGGAATGGCTTCCTGTCTTCCAGGAGGAGGGAGGTTGGTGCAAAGCTCTCCAAAATCCATCCCCTCCCACAGGACGGAGCGAGCAGCAGGTGGGATTTGCACGCTGGCAGGGATGAGGGATGTGCTGGGGGCAGGATCTGTGAGCAGAGCTGAGGGCAGCGGTGGAAGGGCACTGTAGGATTCACCCTGGGGAGCAGAGAAGGTGCAAAACCTGTCCCTGCAGCCCTTTCACCTGTCCCCTCCACCTCCCTGCTGTCCTTTGTTCATTCACTCCCTCGGTCCATGTCAAGCAGCCAAAGATATTAAAAGCCACTCCGGAAGCTCCATCCTCTGCTCTGTGCATTTCCTCCTCAGGGTTAAAAAAACTAATCCCCATTATTAGTGGGAAGTGGTTGTTCCCTGGCCGGGTGTCCCTGTCACCCCACAAACCCCACACAGGAGAGATCAGGGTGATATCAGCCCCATTCCCACAGCTTTCCCTCCCCTGGGGCAGGTTTAGGAATCATGGAATGGTTTGGGGTGGAAAGGACCTTAAAGCTTAAAAAGGGAGGGACACCGTGGGCAGGGACACCTCCCACTGTCCCAGGCTGCTCCAAGCCCTGTCCAGGATCCCCTTGGACACTTCCAGGGATCCAGGGGCAGCCACAGCTTCTCTGGGCACCCTGTGCCAGGGCCTCCCCACCCTCCCAGGGAACAATTCCTTCCCAATATCCCATCTAAATCTGCCCTCTGGCAGTGGGAAGCCATTCCCTGTGTCCTGCCCCTCCCTCCCTTGTTCAAAGCCCCTCTCCAGCTCTCCCGAAGCCCCTTCAGGTATTTTTTTTGTAACCAAAACCCTTTCTTTTAAGCCACCATTCCCAGTAAATCTCCCACTTCATTGTTCCTCCTCACCCTTTAGAATCCACGCAATCCCTGGCCCCTCACAGCAGCAAGACCCCACAATCCACGAGTTACCACTGCCCTTCCCCTTTTCCCCTTCCCTCCCCGAGTCCCACCCCACAAAATAAGCCAGCTTTTGTTCCCGGCTCGAGATTCTCCTGGCAACAGAACCACGGAAGCCGCGGGAAAAAAAAAAAAGGAAAATCCCCAGACTCAATGACAGCTCTATCTAAAAGCAACCACCGGGATGAGGCTGTTTTATCATCGTTAGAGGTGATGGGCTAATGGGAACAGGGAAATCATTGCTGCTCAGGGTGGATAAATATCCCTGCCTGGCACAGGGGGGATGCAGGGGGGGATGCAGTTGGTGATGCATCCCTGTGAACCTTGACATGAGAGCGAGAGATGGCTCCAACCTCCGCCCTCCATGCACCAAAAGATTCCAGATTGTGGGAACTGAAGAGCCTCCAGCAGAGTTCTGTGGGCCTGGAAAAGGCCCAGGAGCAGAAAGTCCTGTTTTTCAGCCAAGAATACTTTTGTTTTTAGCTGAACATCCTCCTGGGCTGCCTTTCTGCAGCCCTTTCCCCACCACTTTCGGGCTGCTGACTCCCAAATTTCCCCTACACCTCTCTGGGGCAAAGGCATGGGGAGCAAAAGCCATTTAGTGGTGCTGCCAAGGGATGCACTTTTATTTGTTAGGATCATTTATTCCCTTCCCTCAGATCACTGCCAGAGCCTTTCCAGCTTCCACACAGCTCCATGATAAAAACAGGGGAGAATTTCCTTCTTTAAACAGTGTAAGACACAAGAACCCCCCGTGTCCAGTGACAGAGAGCCTCATTTATGGCCACTGCTGACCTCCTGCATTAATCAGTGGGGTTAATTGAATTAATGACTGTGCTGGCTTGTGCTGCCTCACATTGTTAGCCCCATTAAACGAGAGGATCTGTCCGTGGTCATTCCCATCTGGATACACCCATGGGACACCCAAGGGTGGCTTGAGACAGGGACAGGCATTTGGAAGATCCCGGTACAAATCCAGGGCAAGCCCAGAAAAAAAGCAGCATTTTCCACAAATTCATCCCAGGAATGCTGGGTGGAAGCATCCTGGGATAAAAGCAAAGGATAAAAATATCAGCACCCTCAGCTGCCTGCTGTCCACCTTGGAAAAGGGCTCAGGACTTGAAAGATAAAGGAGAAAATAAGAATTCCCTGGCTTTTAGAGGCAGAGGAAAGTGGGAGAGAGGAATTGGACCAGGATTGAGACAAGCTGCTCTGGTGGAAGGTGTCCCTGCCCACGGCAGGGGTGTGGAACAAGGTGGGCTTTAAGATCCCTTACCAAACTATCCTGGGATTCTCTGATCAGCCTCATGCAGCATAGCAAGGGCACAGTGCTGAAATTTGCCAGAGTGCCCTTAATTCCAGTGATTTCAGGTGATCTCAAGCCCAGCTGGAAGGGCTGGCACGCCTTTCACCCCAAACCTGTGCTGAGATAAAAGTGGGCACATTTATTGCCAGGACGAGGAGGGCAAAGCAGTGATGCTGATGCTCAGATTTCCCTCGTTTCCCCTGGCAGGGTTGGAAATCCATGACCCCACAAACCTTTCCCTACTTCACCAGGAGCAGCCCCCAAGGACAAGGACCAGGTGCCTGTCGTGGGGGGGTTTTTCCACCCCGCCAAGGGCAAAGAGCATCCCGAGTGAGCTTTATCACTCCAAAACGATGTTAAACGTCAGCTGCCACATGCTGTGGCTCTCTCAACAAAGCCTGGCTTGTCCCAAGCTCTGCCTGGCTGCGATTTAAGCCGCCAGAGAGAGATAACCACTCGGCTGTTCCTTCCCTGGGTGCCTCCCCTGGCCTGGGGGAACACACTTCCTTTCTGTGCCGCCGGATTTGCTTTTCAATGCCCCATTATGTCCCAAGGTCACGGCGGATCGAGGAGCTCGCTCGGCTGCCCTGCGAAGGAACAGAGTCACAAGGATTTGTCCCTTTTTTCCCTGTTTAATAACTGCGTGTGCTGAGCCTGAATTGCTTTCTTTAAGGAGAGCGGCGAGCGCTCGGCTCCGCGTTTTTCTTGGCGCTCCCTCTTTTCTAAGCCCATTATCCGCCCTCCTTTTCTCCGGCGAAGAAATGCCCGGTTCTCCTCTTTTCCAGCTGGCAAGTGCCAGGATCTCATTTAGTTCCCAGTGCCATGGGATGATTAGCATGGATGTTGAGAGCCTCCCTGCAAGAACAGCGACCACCAACCCTTAAGCTGAGCTTGCCACCGGCACAATTCCCATTTTAAAAGTGGGAAAATCGGAGTGAGGCAGCATTTATCGGGCTGGTTCTGTTGTGATGGGCATCCTGTGGAAAAGATCTGGGATTTGTGCGGTCCATTCATGCCAGGGATGGAGCAGCAGATGGGAGCAGCAGGGTTTTGGGGCGAAATGCTGGTTTCTTTGAAGGCAGCAGTGAAATTCCCGCTGGCTTTGCCCAGCAGCCACGGCACGGCCGGGGCTCTGCAGAGCTGCTGGAGGTCAGAGCCGGAGCTGGAGCCTGTCTGGTGGCGTCCCCTCGCCAGCTCCTTTGTACTATTAATTATGGCCATGACTCTGCAGGGTTTCCAAGCTCTGTGGCTCCACTTTGCCGTGTGGGAAGGAGCTGGGATGAGAACTGAATTCCCTCCACGATGCTTCCGAACAGGCCCCGTGTTATTTATGCCTCTGACAAGGCTCACATCCATCCTGGGCGATGCTGGGGCTCTTACAAAGCATCCTCAGAGCAGCTTTTTTGTGGGAGAGAGCATTTCACAGGGTGCAGAAACCTTCTTCCCCCTGGACGTGGCATTCCCATTCCTGCCAAGGCTCCAGCTGCCGAGCCAAGCAGCCGGGCTGACCGGTTTTCCACCTGCGGATTTTTGGCAGATCTCCTGCCACAAAGCCGAGGGCGAGCAGAACTTGGGCACTGGCAGCCCCCAGATATCCCTGGAAACCTCTCTGCAGTCTCCCAAAGGTGAGGTTTATGCAATTCCTTCTCTGTTATAAATCTCACCTCCCTGGCTGTGAGCTTCCATTGCTTCTCTGTGCTGGTGGTTGCAGAAGCTGAGGTCCAAGCCACCACATTTTTGAGGAGCCTTCGAGGTTGAACTTGAAGATCTTGGAGGCCTTGCCCAGCCCTTGCCCAGCCCTCATGATTCTGTGGTTCTACTTACAACCAAATCTGCCACAAGGATAAATCCGTCCCGGCAAAATTTAATATGGAAAAATGCCTGTAAACGTTTTGGCGAGGAAAACAAAACTGCACGAGGTGCTCATACCTTATTAAACTCCCAAAAACCCACACTGAGGGAGATGTAAAAGTTACAAACATCCCCAAATCCGTTGCTGGATGAGTTTTTCGGAGGCTTTGAGAAATGGAAGGAGCAAGTAAACAAGCTGGGATTTTCCCCTGTGCATGCGGGAACGTCTCCAGCACAGCAGAAAGTGCCATCAATAATTGAGTGAGAAGCCACGCTGCTCAGAGCTCTCACAAAGCACAGCCTGAGCATCCAATATTTATTTTCCAGCCTTAAATAATGCATTTGCAAATGCTTCTAACTGGATATTTTAAGGCAAACAAATTTATGTCATGAAAAGTTAATCGGCGAGAGCATCTCCGAAGGAGAATCACCGGCAGCCACGGGAAACACCCCTCAGCTCCTCATCGCCTCCGTCCTGTTCTTCCTCGTAAATTAGGGGGCAGTTCTATAATTTCTAATTAAGGAATCATTTGCTATCAATTAGCCCATGTAAGTGGATTTCACTCGTTCCCCAAGCTAAATCACTTAAGCCCTGGCATTTCCTCCTCGCTGCTGCAGCGCCGGCCGCCAGCGGAGCGCTGTGGGAATGGGAGGCACGGGATGTTCTGACACCCATTTTTCATGGGAGCTGGGTGGGATGGGTCCATCCCATGGGTTAATTCACTCTGCAGATGTGTGGCAGCTGCTGTAGCCAAATAGGGGAAAAATCCCCCATTGTCCAGCGAGGTGGAATGGGTTGGATTTTGGTGATCCAAGTGGTTCGCTTCCAACTCGGAACATTCTGCGATTCTGTGGTGGGAGCTGCAAGGTGTGGAGAGGAGGGATATGTCCAGGGTCACAGGTGGCCCTCAGAGGGATCCTGGGGCTTGGACAGCTGGAGGTATCACCATTAAGGACAACTGGAGCTGGAGGTGAAGGGAATGAAGCTGCTCCACTGCTGCATCCCAAAACACCAGTGTGGGCAGGAGCTCTGGAGGAACGACCTTGGCCAGGGCTGGCACCTTCCCACAGGTGTTTGCTTCCCCCTTGGCAGCAGATAAAGGCTTTGCTGTGAAATCCACCACGGCTCCAACGCTGCCATGTTCCCTCCCCACCTTGTCCTTCGGGCTCCAGGGAATGAGTAAACACGGCCAAGGATTTTTCCAGTTTTCCTGCCCCATCCCCATCCCACATCACAAACGTGGGGAGCAGAGCTGGCTGTCCCCCTGCAGCACCCCCAGCCACCCCAGGTCCCATCTGCCGCATCAGGCTTCTCCTCATGAAACCCAAAGAGATAAGGTGAGATGAGATAAGATAAGAAAGGTTCATGACCTCTTATCACAGGACAAGATTTCTCATCTCCAGCCAGGCTCTCCTGCCTCTGATGTTTATTTGGCGCTCGAGCCAGCATCCAGCAGGAGATGAATTGCCTCCCCTGGGATTTCAACTCAGTCTGATGGGAGGAAATTGGTTTTGACAGCTTTGTGATAGAAACACCTTGGGCCAAACTCACCCCTGGTTGAAGCTCTCTGGGGTCCCCGGGGCTGGATTCGGCTCTGGTTGGCTGGGAAAATTAAAACCAGGAATTAAAAGGTTGGAAACAGAGTAACCTGGATCCAAAAACAGGTAACAAGGGATGGCTTAGCCCACAACAGCCTCGGGAGCTGAGAGGGTAATGGGGGGAGAGGCAGAAGGAGGGAGAGGCTGGCTGCAGCTGCATGGGCTGTGTGATGTTGGTGTTATCTCCTCCAGGGCTTAGGCTGGCACAAACACAGCCTGAAAAATCATAAACTAATCCCAAATGCTCCGGTGCAAACCGAGCTGACCTGGAAGAACCAGTGCTACTACTTCTCCAGGAGTTATTTCTTCCTGGGCTTTAGAGAGAACCGAGGTCATGCTGACACGGGGCCCTGAACATCCAAGTGCTGCTCCCCGGTTCCTTTCTCATGGCAAAACGTTTGGACCGAGGGAGGTTTCCCCACCCTGCAAGATTTGCAGGAGGTGGGAGGAGTGGGGAAGCACAAATGTGCTTTTCATGCCTCGCTGCCCTCAGTTCAAAAGGTTTTCGCCTCCCCAGGAGCACGTTCACCACTCCTATCTAGTCCCAGCAGCTCTGGTGCTCGTCAGGAGCTGGGACAAACAGGAAAACATGGAATTACTTTGATCCTAGCCTTCAATACCTCAAGGCTTCGTGTTACTCTTGGATTGTGGGAGCTGTCAACCCAAGCTCAAGGATTTTTTCCTTGGAGCTTGTTTGAGGTATCAGGCTCCTTTGGATCCAGCTCCACCAACCCTTTTGGTGTGGGTCCAAATCCCTTTTTTTAATCCTTGGAGGGTGGGGAATGGGTGACAGATAAATATTTCTATGACAAAATTGCTCAGCTTTGCTTCATGGATTTATCTTCAAGTGGGCCCACACAAGTGGCAGTAGATTCCTGTATCCCTGTATCCATCCCAGATGGATAACAAGGCTGTGGTAGTGGAAAAAGCAGCCTGGATGCTGGAACAGCTGGAAAGAGATAGGGTTGTCACAGATATTTTCACAACACCAACTAAATTTGGGATGAAAACACCGCTTAAAAAAGTTCATCAGGAATTACGACGCCCGAGCATCGTAAAACTTGAGAGAAGCATAAATCCGACAGGAATTTATAGGTTACAAAAATACTCTGCCTTTCATCCCTGTTTTTCTGCCCATAATTCACCCACTCAGGCTTCATTAAAGACTCCAGTAAATCATTCCCGGGATCGGAAGCTCGCCAGTTTGCCTACAGCTTAATGGCACCTCTCACTTGACTCTTGTTTTCCTCATTTGCCTCACACTGAGTGAAAATACTCAAGTCTGACTTACTCAAAATCAGTGGGAGGAGCACGGATAATGGGAATGGGAAGTTCAGCCCTGGTCTATTTTGCAATTACCACGCTGAGGGCTCATGGGCTTTTAGGATATGCTTATTAAAATACATATAAACTTATTTGTTATATATATATGTATATTATGCCCAGAGAAGCTGTGGATGCTCCATGTGTGGAATTGTTCCAGGCCAGGTTGGACAAGGTTTGGAGCAACATGGTTGAGAGGAGGATGTCCCTGCCCATTTGAGGAGGGTGGAACTGGATGAGTTTTGGGGTCCCTCCCACCCCAAACCACTCTGGGATGATTTTTATACACGCTTACTTTAAAGCACATTAAATCTTCCCTGTCCCCCACCAAACCCAACGACTGAGAACAGGATTTTTGCTCTTTGGGGGTCACTGGTCACTCTTCAGATTTCAACCAACACCTCTGGGACCTGCTGGAACACCAGTTCCACAAATACACATCTCCTGGTGGATTTTCCCAGCCCTGGAAAGGAGCTCTGACCCTTATGGACAGGAGGGAATGAGACGTCCCTTTGAGACCTGGTAAAGATCACGATGGGCTTTCAGGTGCCCCTATCACTCACTTTAAGGGTCTCCGCTTTCACTCTGTCCTGAAAAAGCAATTTAGCTCCCTGTTTTACATCCCTACACACCACATCCTACTGGAGTGGGATTTGCTGGCAAATTCAGGTGATTCAGGGGCAGTCACAGACTTTGAGCAGAGTGTGATCACCTCTCCTGATTAGTGTCACACTTCACTGGCCTTTCTGACTAATTCACCATTAACATTCCCGTCGTCATCCCGAAAACCCCTGGCTCTTTGGCAAGGCAGACCTGGTGTATCATTTACTGAGTGCATAAAACCTTCCGGGGTTCTTCCCCAATTTTTTGGGAGTGGGAGGAGGGTTGACTGTGCAGCCCCAAAGGAGATGATGGTATCCTGTGATGGAGCAAGGGCTCACACACAAACCAGGAACAGGAGTGGCATCTCCACAGGATTAAAGGTGCCTTGGTGCAAAGGAGCAGCGAGGTGCTCTTCCTCCACTGGAGAATCTCCCAAGAAAATCAGGATTGCTCCTCTTCCCTCCATGGCAATGTGGCTCCAAAACTTCGTGGCCCAAAGGGGAGAAGTTGTGGCTACACCTGGAGGCTGCTCCCTCTCTGCCCGCGTTCCAGGAGCCTGCATAGCTCCTTATCCATGGGTGAGGGCTGCCAGCCTTCATTCCTGCTCCCCCAGTCGCTTTCACGCGGCTCAAAGGGCAATTTCCAGTTTACAAACACTCACTCACCTCCAGATGGACCCTGAAACGGGGCACATTCATTGTTCAAAGCACGTGGGCGGCCAGAGGAATGCAGAAGAAATCGCAGCATGGACCCAGGATCACGAAAACTCATTAATTCTTGGCTGCTTTACAGCTGCACAGTCTGGATGCTTTTTGGTTCGGTTTAATCTAATCTGGATTGGAAGAGCTGCCCCCGAGGAGGGGAGGATCGTGAACAACCACTCTCCCAGCTCCGTTTGGAGTGTGATGTGATTTCCCACAGCAGTGGGGGGTGGGACGAGAAGTCTTCTCCGAATTTCTGTTAAAAATGATCGAGGGTGTGAATTTGTGCCCGGCGCCTCTGAGCCCTGAGGTGCTCAGGTGAATCTGCTCTGATGACAGTAAAACTCCTTTTCCCAGAAGGGGCAGGTACTAATGTTGCTTGACAAGCAGTAAAGTTTTACAACTTGCTGTAAAAGCAGGCACAGAGGTTGGTTTTTTCCCCAAAAAAATTCCCATCCAGTAGTCAGAGGCCAAACTTTGTACAGGGGGAGATATCCCTGTGGGACCCAACCACATTTGTGCCTTAAAAATACCTGTCCTTGAGGTATAGATTCCCCATCCATCCCTGAGTGCCCTGGACATGATCATGGGCTCATTAGGCTTAAATTCCTGATGTGGACCAGAGCCAGGAGAGACACAAAGACTCATTTGGGATCCCCTCATCATGTCAGGAAAGAAAAGAAAGCATCAATCTGTTGTTTTGCCCTTGCCAGGAGCCCCTTTCCTGCAGGCTCTGGGTTGCACTCTGCCTGCAGGATGTTTTGGGATGCTGAATGGGATGTTTTCCTGCCAGCTGTCCTCCTCAGGTGGTTTTGGGGTGCTCCGGATGTGAGGAGTGTGTAGGAATTAAATGATTCTCAGCCTGTATTAACTGGAAAAGGGCAGAGCAGCCCAAGACCCCCAGAGAGGGTGAACCCAGCCAGCAGCAGCCGTATCTGAGCTATCCCTGCTCCTCGACTCCCTTTCTAATGCTAATATCCTGCGGGGAAATGCTGCCAAGGAATTGCTCGCATTCCTCCCTGCAACAACAAACCCACAAGAGCCAAACCCCCGGCCCCCCACACTCATCCCGAGCCTGTGCTTGCTTCAGGCTCTGCCTTCTGCTGGCCGTGTTCCCTTTCTCCCCCAAACTCACAGCCCAGCTCCTGGGGCAGTTTTTCCATGGAATTCTGTGCAGGCACTCGGTGTGCACACCCACCCTCCCTTCCCACCACAAATCCCGGCTCCCCCCACCTCCGTTCCCCTCCACCTCACCTGCAAAGCCTCAAGCTGATACTGGTCTGGAATTCCCTCGAGGAAAAAGGATCTGAGGGGGTTTCAGAGGTCTGAAGCAGGAGGAGGGCTGTGACCTCCATTCCCAACGAGGTTGGGTTGATCAGCAAGGGATGGGACGAGCCAAAGAGCAGCCTGGGAGCAGAGCAGAGACCCAGGCAAGCCAGAGCAGTGCAGGGTTGGAATCACAGAATATCCCACAGGGATCATCCAGTCCAGCCCCTGGCCCTGCACAGACACCCCAACAATCCCACTCTGCATCCCTGAGAGTGTTATCCAAATGCTCTTGGAGCTCTGGCAGGACTGGGGCTGTGGCCACTTGGATTCAGCCAGGTGGCACAGGAGAAGGTGACCTGGGCAGTCCTGCCCTGCCTCCTGCCAGCATCACCCTCCACAGGGCCCTGCCTTGGGGGGCTCCTCCTCCAGCTATCCCTGCTTCCCACAATCAGCTAGGAAGGCCTGGGTTCCTTCCTGGTGAGCAATTAACTGTAATTAACACGCAATTAGAGGGCTTCTATTCCATTACAGCCAGCCAGTGGGATTGGCTCCACTAATCATGGCAAACCCCAAGAGAGTGCAAGCCTGGGGTAAAGCTCTTTTGAGAGTCCTACCAAATTCCAGCTCCTGATCCACAATTCCCTTCTCTAATTAGGGTCCAGACACACAAAGAGAGCGAACATTGAGTGGCTACAGTGAAAGCTCCCTTTAAATAAGTCTGCTTTTCCAAGGGGAGCCATTCCTTGGTGGGCTGGAGCGTGCTCTGGGTTCAGATGAGCAAATTCCCACACGAGGGACAATTACAAGACGAGCCCATGAGGACAATGCCATGGGCCAGGAGTGAGAGTGAGACACTGCACGTGGGCTTTCCATTGTAGCTTCATGGAAAAGCAGGAACAAAACCCAAGTCCTACTGAGCCCGTGTTCCTGTACAACTCCGAAAATAATTGTTCAGGAGGCAGATGAGAACATAAAGCAGAATGAAAACACTTTTATGTTGTTCAGGCACTTAATCCCAAGGAAGAGTCCATTGACGGAGCATGGCAGGGTGCACGGTGCTTATCAGCCCCTCAATTTTCTTTGGCATCGGGGCCGTAAACAAGAACAGAGCAGCACTGAGTCTCTGAAGTCCAGAAGAAGTCTCCTGGCTTTGGGAGGACTCTGTAAACATCAGGGCAGACGCTATCTTAAAAGGCTCAATGCCTTTGATTATGTTCCCGTGTCGAGTTTCCTCCATTTATTTTTGTCTCATCGTCTCTAATGTTGAACTGTGTTGCCTGTAGAGAAGGTTGTGAACTGAAACACCACAGCGAGTTTCTTCTGATGGAGCCTGAGCTCCAGCAGAGAAATTGGCACTTAGTTTGGATTTTGTCCGTATTCCCAGCCACGGGCTCAAAAGATGATTTTTTCCTAATGGCAGAGCTGTTGTGGCTGTGATAGTCCAAGGTCATGGGTAAGGCAAGATCTGTGAGCAGAGCTAATATATTTTTTAACCCAGCAAAACCCTCAAGCCCCCAAAAATAAATAAAAAATTTGGACAGGCTGGGCTTCCATAGGATCTGTCTTACTATGAGGGAGTAAAGTGCTCCCAATACATGACAGCAATTTCCCAAAAAGACTTTTAAACTTATAAAAATGAGAGTGGAGGTTGTTCCTTGTTCACATGACTTCCCAGTCTGGGGCTTCCAGTGAACTTCGGGTCGGGTTGGGCACACAGCAAAGCTATGTGAGGTAACAACACCTGTGTGACTCTGATGATGGCTGTGGGGCTTGTGGGCTGGGTGGAGAAGGACCTGTAGGTTGGGATGGTGTTGGTCCTGTGGGTTGGACGGAGAAGGACCTGTAGGTTGGGATGGTGTTGGTCCTGTGGGTTGGATGGAGAAGGACCTGTAGGTTGGGATGGTGCTGGACCTGTGGGTTGGGCAGTGTAGGATGTGTAGGCTGGGTGGAGAAGAACCTCTAGGTTGGGATGGTGTTGGTCCTGTGGGTTGGGTGGTATAGGACATGTAGGTTAGGATGGTGTAGGATGTGTAGGTTGGATGGAGAAGAACCTGTGGATTGGATGGAGAAGAATGTGTAGGTTAGGATGATGTCTTAGGTTTTAACTTTCATATTTTTCAAATCTCGTATTCCCAGTGTGTAACTCTGCAGTGTCCTGCAGCCTGGGAGCTGCTGCTCTCTCATGCTAAGATAGACATAACAAAGCCTCTCCAGGCTGCTCTCCAAGGACACCCAGCCCGGCCTAGGCCCAAAATGTGTAACCCAGCATCTTGAGAAGGGGGGCAAGCTGAGGGGAAATTCCATCATTAGCTAAAGTTTAATTGGTGAAATTGGGTTGAGATGCAAATGGAGCAAAGCTATAAAAGTGTGAAGAACTCGTGACTCGGGGTCCATCTTGGGTGCAGCCTTTGGCCTGCCCAGGGTGTGCCTCTGAAGGCCTTTCAAATAAATATCCACCTTTATTCCCTTCCTCCTGTCCAGTCTCTGTTTCTAGGTTGGCCTCT
>VWZT01001856.1:150050-169837 GCA_013397055.1 Pachycephala philippinensis | reverse complement strand
GTGTAGGTTGGATGGAGAAGAACCTATAGATTGGGAAAACCTTGTTGCTGCAGCTCTGGTCCCATCACGTTCTCTCCAGACCGTGGCAGAGTTCCCGCTGCCTTCAGGGACAACGGGGACCCAGCCATTGTCCGACACCTTTGATATTTTTTGTGACTGAGAGGAGCTATTTTTGGGTCAGGAAGGTCAAAGGCAGAGCAGGCCCAGGGGAGGAGGGTGGACAACTTCAAAGCCCAGCTCTGAAGTCTCTACGGGCAGGAACCCACGTGGAGACATCCAAAGCACTGCTGAGCAGCCTCCCTTTGAAGGAGGATCCTGAACTCTGTTTTTATGGTGGAAAGATCTTTCCAGAAGGTTTCATAACCTCAGCCACTCGGCTTGGTCCTTCTCTGCTGTAAATTCAGCCCCATCTCCTCATTTCAGGCTGAGCGTTGTCCCCTCCCTGCTCTGAGGATATTTGGGATATCAAAGCCATTAAACTCTGAGGATATTTGGGCTATCAAAGCCATTAAACTCTTTCCCAAAGGAAGTCACAGCCTGTCCCGCTGCCTCAACCCTGCTACTCGCCGTCTCTTGTGTTAATTAATGTTTGCCACTAACCACGCACTTGATAAGTTAACGGAGGGAGGAAAACGTCCCTCGCAGCCATCAACCCCGCAGCTGGGATATCTGCTTGGCTGAGCCCTCTTTACTCCGTCCAAGGAACGATTATTAGGAACATAAATTTGCCTGGGACAAAGCCACCCCTCCCTCCCGTTTGCTGTTGGCACCTGGATGAGTCACGCCAGCAACCCGAGATTTCCAAAGGAGCTGGCAAGGCGGGAGGGAAAGGGGAAGGGAAGCTGTTGCTTTCCCTGTTTTTTTTTTGTGGAAGAGAGATGTCAAAGGAAAGCCATTTCACTGTCAAGTGCGGATGTTTGGGGCAGACGTGCCAAATACCTGCTAAAACACCAGGGCTCGGTTTGTGAGGGCTGATCTTGGTGGAAACAGGGAACAGGGAG
The DNA here is from genome assembly GCA_013397055.1 of Pachycephala philippinensis. Taxonomy (NCBI): domain Eukaryota; kingdom Metazoa; phylum Chordata; class Aves; order Passeriformes; genus Pachycephala; species Pachycephala philippinensis. The sequence goes on along the minus strand of VWZT01001856.1, from coordinate 168,836 downwards.
GAGACTGAGCATCTTCCTTGGGTGGCAAAATTCCACGAGCCTGTCTGAGATTTACCAGCAGCACCCGACTTTTCTGCCTGGAAGACAAGTAGAAAAATGAGTAAGAGGTCCTGTTAGAAACGTATCACTCACTTTAGTGCTGATGTGTTTAAGGTTTGGGTTCAAGAACCAGGACATTTTTCACTTTGGGGCAGTGGCAATTTGCTGGTTTGGCTCCCTTTTTCACTCCATTACCACTTGTGCCACTTGCTAGGCAAACAAAAACCTCCCAGCCGTGCTCAGTTTCAGCTCGGTTTAGCCGAGAGCCCAGTTTTCCATTTAAAATAAAACTTGCAAGCTCCTGATGGCCTCTGCAGGGGAGGAATTAGAATGGAATAATAGAATCTTAGAATCATGGAATGGTCTGGGTTGGAAGGGACCTTAAAACTCATCTCCTTCCTCATGGGCAGGGACACCTTCCGCTATTCCAGGCTGCTCCAAGCCCCATCCAACCTGGCGTTGGACACTGCCAGGGATCCAGGGGCAGCCACAGCTTCTCTGGGCACCCTGTGCCAGGGCCTCCCCACCCTCACAGGGAACAATTCCTTCCCAACATCCCATCAAACTTTACCCTCCCTCAGTGGGAAGCCATTCGCCCTTGTCCTGTCACTCCAGGACCATGTCCAAAGTCCCTCTCCAGCTCTCTTCAGAGCCCGTTTAGATGCTTCTCTCAGTTCTCGGCTGAGGGAGGTTGTCTGTCTCTCCTCACATCCATAAATCCTGTGAGCTCAGCCTTGTCTGAAGGCAAGGCCCTCTTCCAAAACCTCTCTGAGATGCCTGGTGAGCAAGAGGATGGGGAAGTGGGAAATTCTCTCCAGCTTCAGTAAGAGCAGGGCTGAACTTGGCCTGGTTTTGTCCACGCATGTTCCTGCTGCTCAGTCGTCACTGCGGGAGGATTTTTGCCTTGGTCTGGACACAGACATGAAGCCTTCCCTGAAAAATCTCTCCTGGGAGGTGTAAATTGGGATGTGGGTGGTGGGTTAATGGTTGGACTGGATGATTTTAGAGGGCTGTTCCAACTGAAATGATTCCATGATTCTCTGGCTAGTGCTGAGGTTACTGCAGCCCAGGCCGCAGCATGGTTGGACCTCCAGGGATTAATCCATCCTTCATGGGCATCCTGACTTTTTCCTGGCTTTGAAGCAAGCAAACAAAGAGCTTTTGGGCTCTATAAAATGAAAATTTGATAGGCACAACTCTTGTTAGAAAACATGGAAAACTACTCAGCAGGGGAGTGGTGAAATGGGGTTCCCCACCCCACATCTCAGCAGCCTTGCTGAGGGCTCTTTAATCCCACAGGATAACCCACATTCCTCAGTGATTTGCTGAGCTGCGGCGTGGATTGGTTTCCTGAAGGATTCACAAGCTTGGCAAGGGAGGTTTGGGAGCAGTTTCTTCTTTTATTGCATTTTTTCGCTTATTGTTCTTCACCCTGCTAATAAATAAGTGCATTCCAGGGGCTTGACATCACGTCAGGGAGAAGGAATGAAGGTAGGAAATGAAAACACAAAGGGGAGCAGAGCCACTGACAGAGGCTTTGCTCCCTGGCTTATTTTGTGGCCGATTTCCCAAATTCCAGGCTCTTTCGGGATTATCTGTATCATGATTCAAGCAACCATCTTGCCATTGTGTGGGTCTTGAGCAGGTAAAATATCTCGAGGTCATAGCAAGCAAAGGTGAAAATATAATTGACTAAAATATTATTTCTATGATAAAAATAATAAAATGTTCATGTATTTAATAGCAAATAGTGGAATTTCTTAGGAGACATCAGTGCTCCATTTCTGGCTTGGGTAAGAAGGGATGGAGAGCTGGCATCAGCTCTCAGTTCCAGCATCTCTGATGTACAAACCCGGGTTTGCTTGTCACCCAAAAAAGGGGAAACTTCTAGAAATCAAGGTTTTGAAATCCTCACAGGCTGCGGAATCGAGGGCAGGTGTACTCAAGCTTAAATTAAAAATTATTCTATAGCTTTTATCCATGGAAAAGTCCTTCACCAGCGTGAGGAGATGTAAACCACCACCTTCCTAGAGGTTGGAGATTAAGCTCTAAATGAGCTTTTAAAACAAGGTAAACTCCCTTGCTCCAGGGCACGAACCGGTGAAGACCTGGAAGGAGCCTCAGCACAGTCATTCCCTGCCAGTTTCCAAGATTCTTATCCCTTTTTTTGCAGGCTGGTGATGCACACGAGCTCCGGGGATTGAAGAGGTATCAAACTATGGATTATTGTGCGCCTGTTTCTAAAGATTCCTCGGAAAGGCTCACGGAAAAGCGCACTCCAGTGAGTTTTTTGTCTGCTGCTCCTCTCATGTGCCAGCTAATGAGCTGCCACAGCCCCAGAACAGGGCCAGGCACTGCTTTCTTTCAATTAAATGGGACGTGAGAGCAGCGTTCTGGCACCTCCACCACCTCCAAACCACCAGCAAAGTATTGATTTCTGAAGGAAATCACTTAAATTTGGGCCTGGAATTGGCGGTGCATCTAAACCTGTGAGAGCAGCAGGGTTATTCCTAAACTGAAAAGGAGGTGAAGGCTTAATTACGTGGCTGAATCCAGGGCTGCCAGCGTGGAGAACTCGGGTGTTAAATGTCAGCGTGGAGGCAGATTCCTATGGCCGCTTACAAATCACCGGGATTTATAATCACTTTATGTCCCAGGAATGCTGACAGCTTTAAATATAGCGCCGTGCCTGTGATAAATTGCTGGCATTTTTTTCTTGTTAGCCCTTTGTAACTAAATTTAAGGTATCCATTTCAGCGTGATCCAATTATGGAAGCATAATCGGGAACGGCTCCCCGCGCAAGAGGCCGCGTCTATTTTTGTCTGCGGAGCTTAAGCCTGCATTTCTGAGCTCATGATTTATGGCAGGCTTTAAATTAATAACGAGGCATCCATCCACAGGCAAATATTTGTATTTGGAGCCACCCAGGGCCCAGCCAAGGCTTCCCGAGCAGCCCAGGATCAGTTACAACAATGCCCACACGGATCCTATTTCAAACATCACCTGGCCTCGCACAATTAGCATCACCTCCTCCTTGCTAACGAGAGCCTGAAATTAATGGCATGCCAGCCAAAACTGTGGAGCCCCCCCCAAGATTCATTCCTGAGACTGAAAAAAAATGCCATATTTCAGCTAAATTTCTGCTGGGCTGCACCCTCGCCTCGGTTGCTGATGGATAAATTTCCATAAATACTTCCAGGGACAGAATGCAGGTGTCCTGCAGGATTGGGATCCTTGTGGGATCGAGCAGGCAGCTGAGCAGGCACAGATGTGGCCACACAGACAGAGCCCAGGGGGGTGCAAAGCTGAGAGGGAGAGGGATAAACCCTCCCCAGGCTGTTACCTAGCAAAGACACGAGTCTGGGGACGTTTAGAGCCGTCACCTCTCCTGCATTAACCCATGGAAAATACACTGATTTCCTCTGGAAAGTGCCTGGAGACCCGCTGGTGGCAGAAGCCCAGAGCCAAGCACTGTTGCCATGCTCAGAGTTGAAGAAACCTCCTGCAATTAGTCCTGGAGACAAGGATTTATTTATTTTTCAGCAGCTGGGGCTGTCGCAGCTTCGGGTTACCTGTGGAAATTGCAGCTCAGTTTTCTTTCTCTCCATGGAATGGTTTGGGGTGGAAGGGGCCTTCAAAGGAGTTGGAAGATTCCACGCGGAGTCCCAGCAATATCCATGGATAACCTTCCCTGGTTGGCTTCGTGAGTAGAGGGTTGTGTTGCCTGCTTGGTGAGCAGATATTAGGAAAAATTTCTTCATGGAAAGAGCTGATCCAGTGGAGTCATGATCCCTGGAGGGATTTAAAACACGTGTGGATGTGGCACTTGGGGACGTGGGTTAGTGGTGGCCTTGGCAGTGCTGAGGGAATGGTTGGGCTTGATTGCTTCCAACTGAGATGTCTGGAATTGTCTGAGCTGGGCTCCCTTGTGGCTGAGGACAGGACAGGAGGCCTGAAGATGCTCCCTGATCCATCCATCCCAAAGGAGACCCAGGACAAGTGCTTGCTGAGTGTCCCCACCACGCTCAGTGGCAGCCCAGGGAGCAGGATCTGGGTGTCCCACGCTGATCCCTGTGCCATCATTCCTCTCAAAAACTCCATTTACTCCATGGCTTGGCCCAGCCTCCACATGGAGTAAAGCTCCTGGTGCTCACAGCGCCCTGGGCAGCAGCTTTCATTATCCCTGCAATTAAATTCAGCTTATTCCTCCTTAATCCAGGCCTCTAAATCCCAAAAAACCCTGACAGAAGTGCAGAGCTCATTGTGGACAGGGAAGGAGGGAGACATTGGATACAGCCCCAGCTGTGTTTGGAGTTGAGATGGGGAATTTCACCTGGCTGGGAGGTAATTGCTGGTTCCCAGGCTGGAATGTGCCCCCACAGGTGAGTCTGGTGGGCTTGGCTGTGCCCCTGGCTGGGTCTGTGGTGATGCCTAAAGAGGCCAGCCTAGAAACAGAGACTGGGCAGGAGGAAGGGAATAAAGGTGGAAATTTATTTGAAAGGCCTTCAGAGGCACACCCTGGGCAGGCCAAAGGCTGCACCCAAGATGGACCCCGAGTCACGAGTTCTTCACACTTTTATAGCTTTGGGCCATTTGCATCTCAACCCAATTTCACCAATTAAACTTTAGCTAATGATGGAATTTCCCCTCAGCCTGCCCCCTTCTCAAGATGCTGGGTTACACATTTTGGGCCTAGGCCGGGCTGGGTGTCCTTGGAGAGCAGCCTGGAGAGGCTTTGTTCTGTCTGTCTCAGCATGAGAGAGCAGCAGCTCCCAGGCTGCAGGACACTGCAGAGTTACACACTGGGAATGCAGAATTTAAAACATATAAAAGCTAAAACCTAAGGCATCAATGGCACAGAGGCACGGCAGCCCCACTGCTCAGGCTGCCAGTCCAGCCCCATTCCAAGCCAGTCTGACCTCCAAACACCTCACCACCACGTGAGGATTCACCTCTCACAGCCCTGGAGCTTCTCCTGCAGCATCCCCAAACATCCCTCAGAGGTCTGACCCCCTCTTTTTGCTGTCAGTGTCATGCCCAGAATAAGCCTGGATGTGCCCAGAGCCACTGAAATGCCAGATTTAACTCCTGAGGACCCACCTGAGATGGGCACAGCTCCGTGCCAGTGCTGCCAGCCCCATCCTCCCATCACTGGTGGACATTCTTACCACTAATTAACTTAATGATGCTTTGACTCACATCTGTGTGCTCCTCTCCATTGATTTGGGACCATGGAAGAGCTCAACTTTTTTTATTCCAGCTTTTTCTCTGGGAATGACCAGCTTCCTTTAAGATATTTTTCCATGCCTGCATGGCAGGAGGTTCTTTCTGAAAAATGATGTAATCCACGGAGGGCCTGCCTGGTTTGCCTGGCATCCCAGCAGGAATCTGAGCACCACACAGCCTCAGCTGAGCCTCTCCAGGCTGCAGCAGAGATTCATGAAGTGGTAAGTAAACACCTCTGCCCAGCCAGAGCAGAAAGCTGAGCTTAGCAGGGAAGGACAGCGAGCCTGGGAGTGATTGGGATTGCAGGGAATCCCAGAATCCCACATTGGGATGGGTTGGAAGGGACCTCAAAGCCCATCCAGTCCCACCCCCTGCCATGGGACACCTTCCACCATCCCACGTTGCTCCAAGCTTGTCCAACCTGGCCTAGATTGGATTTTATGGAAAATTTCTTCTCTGAAAGGGTGATCAAGCCCTGGCACAGCTGCCCAGGTTAGTGGTGGAGTCCCCATCCCTGGTGGGATTTCAAAGCCATGTGGATGTGGCACTTGGGGACAGGGTTGGCAGTGCTGGGGGAATGGTTGGACTCTGATCTCAATGAGCTTCTCCAGACTTAATTATCCCAATTATGATTCTTAATGGTTCAGTGATTAAAGGTCCCTGCTCTGCTCTGAGCTCAAGACCCTCAGCACCCATCATGGTGAGACAGCAGCAGTGCTGAAAGCCCCCAGCCTGGGCTGGAAGCTCCATGAGGAAAGAATTTCCAGCAGATCCCAGCCTGGCTGTGGCTGTGTCCCATCCTCTGTGGAGGAGCACATCCTTGGGGAGCCAGAAAACACAATCCCGCCCTCCAGTGCTCAGCTCCTACACCTTACATCACCCAAAGCCTGCTCTGAGGTGTCCTGCACCTGGGAAAACTCAGGAGAGCGCTGTATTCCCAGAGATCCTGGGGCCAGTCCCTCTGGAGAGTGCTGCATTTTCTTCTCCCTGTGTTTCACCTTTGCAGGGTGAAGCCACTTCAGCCAGGCAGGGAGTTTATCCAGAGTCTGGGAAAGACCTCCAAAATGCAGCTGGGTGGTGGGGAGGGACCCATTTGACCAGAACTCCATTCCTGGGGTGTCCCCAGCTGACCCCAACCCGCTGGACAGAACTCATTAATCACTCCTCACTGCTTATTAACTTCATTAATGCAGCACAGCCCAGCAGTCTTCACCACCTCAGCCTCCATCTGCTCACGGGTTGCTCCCTGTTTTTCACACTGCCTCATTCCCACGGCGCTGAACCGAACGTTCTTCCCTCCCCTCGTTCCTCACCCTGGCTGCTGACAGCCCCAAAGCCCCAGCCTGGTCTGCATCAAGGTCACAATTATCTGGCAGACTTGAAAAGATGGGCGAGCCTTTGCTACAAGACAGCCTGGCACTGCCAGGGGGGACAGATGACAGCAGAAATTTGATTTTTTTCACATACAAAACTGAAATCTAGGAGTTTTTCCTATTTTTTTGTTTTTCCTGAGGTGATGTTTTCCCTCCCCGGCTTGTTTGAGGCTTCAAGCAGAAGCTCATTTGGTGGCACTGTGCTGATTTCTAATGGACCCATCCCTGGTGAAAAGTCACATTAAACAAAGTGTGATGCTTTTCCTTCCCCTTGATGCCTGAAGTGGCCACCTAAAAACAGAGACTAGACAGGAGTAAGGGAATAAAGGTAGGGATTTATTTGAAGGGCGTTCAAAAGGTACACCCTGGGGAGTCCAGAGGTTACTGCCAAGAGGGACCCTGAGTCCCGAGTTCTTCACACTTTTATAAGTTTGGTTCATTTGCATATCAGGGTTAATTCTCCAATTAAAGCTTCAGTTAATGATGTAATTTCCCCAAGTTTACCCCCCTTCTAAGACGTTGGTTTACACATTCTGGGCCTAGGACAGTCTGGGTGTCCTTGGAGGGCAAACCCAGAGAGGTTTGTTATGTTTACCTAGCATGAGAGAGCAGCAGCTCACAGGCTACAAGAAACTTCAGAGTTACCCACCAGGCAATACAGGATTTGAAAAATAAAAAAGTTAAAACCCAAGGCATCACCCTGAAGGATGATCCGAGGGCTTCTCACCTCTGCCCAGAGCCCAAACTCAGCAGCACTGAAAGAACATGCCCGGACAAGCTGCAAACTTTGCAGGGGCTGATATTAAAGAGGAAAAAAACCAAAGGCACCTGAAGGCAGGAGAGATCCCAGAGCTCCCTGACTCCGGGGCACAGGAGCCGCAGTGCTGAGCCCCGCTGGGATTTTCAAACAGCTCATTTATTCTGTCCTCGCTGACTGCTCGGCTCTGCAATTATTTGTCCTTGCTTTTGCCAGCTCAGGACACGCAGCCCGGGCTTTTCCCCTCTCTCAAATCTCGCTCTGCGAGGGGCAGAACGAGCCCTGGCAGCAGGGACGGCTCTTGCAGGAAATCCAAGGCTTCAGGGGGCATTTACCATTTTCAAATGGTCTTTTCCCTGACCCTTTGTGGCTCCTGGGTGGACGAACCACCCCATAAAAGCCAGGCACAGGTCCAAGGCAGTCTGCAGCACAGACCCAGACTGGGCTTAATTTTCAACTCGCCAAGCGAGGAAGCAGGAAAAATCACTGAAGCCTTTCCTTTGGGGAGGAGATTTCCCACAGACACGGCTCAGGCTCCTGCTGGAGCCCGAGTGAAGCCCTGCTAGGAGCATCCCAGCACAGCCAAGCAGGTTTGCAAGGAGTGGGGAAGAGCAGGGATCCATCAGCGTTGGGTCTGCCCAGCTTGGGGATGCAAATCCTTCTCCAAGTGTTGAGTTTGGCCTGAGGAGCGTTTTTGAGGCAGCCCCAGGGCTCTGTGATGAGATGAGGCATGAATGGTGATAACCCAGGCCAGCTCCATGGAATGGGGCCAAAGGAGCCCTGCCAGGGGCTGCAGGAGAAGCTTGACCTTGAATATGGGCTGGGACAACACCACGAGAGCTCACACTGCCCTCTCCTCATGGTAAAAACACCTTTTCCCAATAAACAGCAGCTTCAAGGAAGGAAAAACCCCACAGAATAATTTCTACCCCAAGATTCCTCATAGTTCAGTAATTTCAGCATCAGGAAAGATTCGGGTGACATCTAATTTTGGAATAACATCTGCCCCTAGGGACCAAACCCTTTCAAACTACTACAGCAACTGCAGTAGTCCAGCAAATCTAACCCCGATAAAATCCCAGCCTCCCTGGCATCTGGACAGTTGGGGTGGGGAAAAAAAAAACCCAGCAGATGCAGAAAGCAAGCAATCAGGGCAGAGTTTATTTTAATAAACTCTTGTGACTGCAATAATCTCAGCTCTGATTAGCACTGGAGATTAAAAAATGTAAATATTTACCAGAACATCTTCAATATCCTCGTGGAGAGTCAAAAGGGCAGTTTCTGCGTGCGGCGTGTCAGAACTACTCGCTCTGGCAAACCCTCTCAGACAACTGTGGAATTATGCAAAGAGCTCTGACATAATTAATTATATTCATTACGAAGCCCAAATATTGGAGTTTTCTTTGCTTTCTGTTCCAGCTCGGAGCTCTCTCTGCTTCCTGCCTCTTGTGTGAGACTCTGACGGCTCCTTGAACAAAAGCTGCGATTCCCTCTCGGCTCGGGGAGCTGCATTTAATGAAAACTAACAAGTTGCATGATGCCTGCAGTAAATTTGGGCTGCCAGACCTCCTCTGAGTCCCTTCAGGAGGGATGTCCTTGCTTCTCCTTCATTTCAGCAGCCCAGAGAAGCCATGGCTGCCCCGTCCCTGGAGGTGTTCCAGGCCAAGCTGGACAGGGCTTGGAGCAACCTGGGATCGTGGAAGGTGTCCCTGGGCAGAGGGGGTAGAATGAGATGGGCTTTAATGTCCCCTCCCACCCAGGCCAGTCCATAATTCCATGTTTTTGTAAGGCCAGGACACAGTGTGTCTTGCTCTGCCATGGGGGGACATCTGCCCTGGGTTGCTGGTGGCACTGGTTCCCAGTACATCAGTACCCAGCTCCCTGGATGCAGCACATCAAAAGCAAAGCAGTGGCCTGGCTCCTTCCCCAGCTCGCCAGGCACCTTGTTTGAAGAGGCTTAGAGCTGCCCTTAATTACCAGAGGTGCTGGGAATGGGCTGGAGCCTGTCCTGCCCTCACTAATGGGATTACATCCCAATTAACTCACCCCGGGCACGGAGCCTGCTGTCTGCGTTTGGGGCAGGATGGGAATTTAAATTGTACCACTTTGAGGTGGGGCACGAGGAGCAGTGTCTCCCTGCTGGCACATTCCCATCTTTCTGGTCTTCCCACCTTTCTGCTGTGATCCCACCTTCCTTCTGTGATCCCAGCTTCCTTCTGTGATCCCAGCTTTCTGCTGTGATCCCACCTGTCTCTCCCTGCACAATTCCAGTGTTGGTACTGAGCACAAGCAGAAAATAAAGATGCCACAGGTGCCACCTGCCTTTTGTTCCAGGTCTCCAAAGCCACCTTCCAGCACTATTCACCCCCACCCAGGATGGAGGGCTTGGAGCTGCTGCCTTTGCTGTGGGGTTGGGTCACTCTGAATCCTGGATCCAGCCTGGGCACTGTGGAGAAACAGAGCAAAAAGCATTATCCCTCTGCCCTTAAACCCAAATTTTCTCTTCCTCGCCCCCCTCGTGCTCCCACGCCTCAGTCCCACGATGCCAGGTTTAAAATCTCCATGGGATTGGGTCTGTTGCTGATGGACAAACCCCATTGCTAAGGAGGAATGGAAGCTGTGCACTGAGGGAGCGACGTGGAACAATAAATCCAAAGAGGCTTTTTATTGCTTCGAAAAACCTGTCAGATGCCATGGGCCTGGGTGAGGGGAAGGAGGGAAGCTTCCCTCCCTTCCAGAGGGTGAGAAATGCCAGCAAGAGCCTTTCTTGGATGCAGGGTCAATCCAACCTTGTAATTGTGGTTGTTAAATCATGCAGTGAACAAAGCTGCAGTGCTGAGTTTGGGCAGGAGAGGCCTCTTTGCTTTCCATGCCTCCAACGAAGGGAAAATGGGCAGCAAAGCAGCAAAAGGGGGCTCAGCAAGGTGCAGGTCTCGTGCCATGGCCTTGCTTTTAAAGACTGGCAGCAAAAACCAAGTCAGATGGGATGCAATTCTTATTAAGGGAGTAAAATTGCTGGGTTTAGGAGGCAGAAACCACAGCTGAAGGGCAGCCCCACAAAACCCTCCTGCTAAAGATCCCAGCACCTGCCAAGAGCGGGGTTGGCAGAGTTTCAGAGAAAGAGGAGGAATCACCACCTCTTCCTGACATCCTTAATGCATCGGGAAAAAAGCCCCTTGGAAATAGAATTTTTTCTGGGTACATAAAAACCTGGTTTGAGTTGAGCTCGTTTCAAGGCGAGCAGGACAAGAAGAGGCCGAGCACGATGAGTTCACACAAAAATGGGGGGTAAAAATGGGGGGTTTGCTGTCAGAAACCGTGAAGCAAGAAGCCAAGTGGGATTTTTTTGACCTGCTCCATCCCTGGATCTCTTCCCACTCCAAGCCCAAGGCTCACAGCAAGCCAACCACTTGATTTGGCAGACGTGCTCGGGCCGGGCCTGCCTTTTAAGTAACTTAACTAACTTTTAAGTAGTGCTGAGCTGCTAAAAAAGAAAATACCCAGCCCCACAATACATAAGCAGCAGCTGCTCTTGAGCAGCAGTCAAGAAGGACAATGAGTCCCCTCACGGCAGGAGGAATTAGGCAGCTTTTCCTTCCCACCCAGCCAGCCCGAGGAAGGGACAGGCCCGCCACAGGCCCTCAGAGTAAACAGAGGTGAGCTGCAGAGTTGTCTCGAACAATGGGGCCCTGAGGGAAATGGAAAAGCAAATATTGATGTTGGGCCGCTCGCATGGCCCCGGAGAAAAGAGAACAATGCCTTCGGTGGGACACCACCTCCATGTCTTCCTCCTCCTCCTCCTCCTCCCCTCAGGCTCTGAAATGTCATCTCAGGAGCTGGGATCTCTTTGGATGGAGCAAGGGAGAGCTGAGGGCTGCCTGCTTCCTGCTTTTCCCGTGCCAGAGGAAAGGATTGCTTAATTATAGATCTAGTTCTGTGCCCCCTCCCCAAAGCCAGGCTCCTCCTCGTGAAGCAAAAACCACAAGCACACGAGGACCCTTTGGCCTTGGCTGCGGCACTGAATCCCTGGGTGAGAGCACAGGGAAATACAGACACCAAATTCCTCTTAAACCTGGCAGAAAGGGTGAGCAAAATCCCGGGGACCAACAAACCCGGAACATCTCCCCAGGGAGAGGCAGGGATGAAGGCCTGGATTGTTATTTACTTTCCTTATCTCTCCTGTGGGGACAAGCTGGGAGAGTTTGGGGTGTCCACATGGAGAAGGGAAGGCTCTGGGAAGACCTCAGAGCCCCTTCCAGGGCCGAAAGGGGCTCCAGGAGAGCTGGAGAGGGACTGGGGACAAGGGATGGAGGGACAGGACAAGGGGGAATGGCTCCCAGTACCAGAGGGTAGATTTAGATGGGATTTTGGGAAGGAATTGTTCCCTGGGAGGGTGGGGAGGCCCTGGCACAGGGTGCTCAGAGAAGCTGTGGCTGCCCCTAGATCCCTGGCAGTGTCCAAGGCCAGGCTGGACAGGGCTTGGAGCATCCTGGGATAGAGGAAGGTGTCCCTGCCATGGCAGGGGTGGAATGGGATGAGCTTCAAGGTCCCTTCCAATCCAAACCATTCCATGATTCCATGAGGAAAACGCCTCTCCTGGCTTCACCAACAGCCTCTGGAAGGATCTCCCGGGCAGGGAGGTGACCAGAAATCACCATGGAAATATAAACCAGGCTCCTTGGGCCCCTCAGGAATGCTCCTATTCCTTCTGTGCCTGCCCAGAGCTGTGCAACCCGCACCAAAACACAGCTGGGCTCTCATCCTGGCCTAATTGTTCCAAACGAGAGCAAGGAGAAGAGCAGAGAGCCCTTGTGCTCGGCCATTTGATAGGGGAGGTTGCCATGGAAACCGCTGCATAATTAAAACCTCCCTCTTTGCTCTTGGAGGCTTTGGTTGTGCAGGAGCTGGGCTGCAGCATTTGGGGCTTTTTATCTTTTGCTGGTCCCAAAGCGAGGTGTCCCCTTGGGATGAGGCTGTTCCAGCAGGTCGTTCACCTTGGGAGAGATAGGCCATGGATAAATATTTGTTGTCTTCAAACAGGAGCAGTTTTTGTGGCTGAGCTGCAGCATTTGGGGCTTTTCAGCTCTTGCTGGTCCCAAAGCAAGATGTCCTCTTGGAATGAGGCTGTTCCAGCAGGTCGTTCACCTTGGGAGAGATGTGCCACGGATAAATGTTTATTGTCTTCAAATAGGAGCAGTTTTTGTGGCTGAGCTGCAGCATTTGGGGCTTTTCAGCTCTGGATGGTCCCAAAGCGAGGTGTCCCCTTGGAATGAGGCTGTTCCAGCAGGTCGTTCACCTTGGGAGAGATGTGCCACGGATAAATGTTTATTGTCTTCAAATAGGAGCAGTTTTTGTGGCTGAGCAGCAGCCAGGGCTGTCCTGCCCTGCCCTTTCGTGCCTCTCCTCCAGAGCAACAGGGACAACAGCTGGTGGCCTCCCAGGACGCAGTGTCATGGAATTATGGGATGGTTAATGCTGGGAAAACCTCCCAGATCATCAAATCCAACCTTTAACCAATACCCACTAAATCACATGGCCATATCTCTTCATTTTTTGAACATCACAGGGGTGGTGACTCCACCACTGCCCCAAAGCTTGTCTGCTCCANTAGGAGCAGTTTTTGTGGCTGAGCAGCAGCCAGGGCTGTCCTGCCCTGCCCTTTCGTGCCTCTCCTCCAGAGCAACAGGGACAACAGCTGGTGGCCTCCCAGGACGCAGTGTCATGGAATTATGGGATGGTTAATGCTGGGAAAACCTCCCAGATCATCAAATCCAACCTTTAACCAATACCCACTAAATCACATGGCCATATCTCTTCATTTTTTGAACATCACAGGGGTGGTGACTCCACCACTGCCCCAAAGCTTGTCTGCTCCATCAGTGAAGAAATTCTTCCTAATACCCAACCTGAACCTCCCTTCAGGCAGCTTGAGGCCATTTCCCCTCATCTTATTGGTATTTTTTCCTGGGAGAAGGGGTCAGGGACATGAGGTGGAGAGGGGCTGGGGTGTGCACAGGTATCTCTTCTTCCTCATAACACTCCCTTCTGCCTGGCAGGGAAGGAATCTCTTAACACAGAATTGTTTTCTCCTTCCTTTTCTCAGACGTAGCCGAAAGCTCAGGTTTTTGCTTTTTTTTTCCCCCCCTTAATAAACCTCCCAGCGTGGGATGAATCACTGTTTTATCATTCCATCTCTCACATTCTTCCCCCAAACGGCACAAGATAAGTTGTAACTTATTAAAATCAGAGGAACAGACTGAAAAGCCTCACCAGCAGTGAGGGGTTTTGTTGGTTTTTTTTTTTTTTCTTTCCCTCTGCGTAGCAGCCAGTAAATTATGCTCTACACTGTAACGGAGCAGGTTCATTAAATTGTACCACTTTGATGTTATCTCTTGGGCTGAGCTGCGGGGAAAGTCTGAGGAAACACGTGATCCTTCTGGGGGGAAAACACTTGTTTTGTTCATTAGTATGCATTAAAGGCTGGCTGCCTGGGAGCCAGGCATCACCAAGTCAATAAGGCAGCTCTGATTTCAGGTGAAAAGCAATATCCAGCCTAACAAGGCAGCTGTGAGCCACCCTCCAGCTCAAGGGTTTTTGCAGACACTTCCAGCAATAACCCTCGTGGCCAAGTGCAGCAGCCCAGGGGTAGAAAATCATCCCACCAGCTCCTTGTAGGACACCAAGAGCTGCTCAGGGAAGGCCTGGAGGGAGGAGGTGAGGTGGGAATAATGTGGTGGCACACCGAGGGGAAGGGACTGGCCACCTCCTGAGAGGTCAGGGCAAGGCTGCGTTGAGAAATGATATCCTTGGTGCAAAGATTTTGGAGAAAAACGCTGCAAACCAGCTCCTTCCAGTCCTGTGGAAAGGAGCTCTCACTCCTCTGGGGCAGGCAGGCACTAAAAGATCCTGTTTCCATCAGGATGGGAGTGTTAGCATTTAAAAACCCAGCCTGAATCCCACTGATCACTCATCACAGTGGAGAAGCCTGCTCTCGCCTCGAAATAATGGAACCTGTCTCTTGATATCTCAATTCCAGAGCAGGGTGGGGAAAAACCTGGAGCTGTCTGAGACGAGCAGCTCCAGCCCTCCCTGCTCCTGAAAAACCAGAGGAGGGTTCATTTTTAATGACACTGCAAGGGTAGACAAGATAATTTAGCTCAAACGGAGAAGGTGGTGAGGACAGGAGGAGGGAGGATCAGTATTTTGGATGAAATTCTCACCAGGAGAACGGTGGAAAAGTATTTTGGATTAAATTCTCACCAGGATCAGTATTTTGGATGAAATTCTCACCAGGAGAACAGAGGATCAGTATTTTGGATTAAATTCTCACCTGGATAACAGAGGATCAGTGTTTTGGATGAAAATCTCACCTGGAGAACAGAAGATCAGTATTTTGGATGAAATTCTCACCAGGAGAACAGAGGATCAGTATCTTGGATTAAATTCTCACCTGGAGAACGGANATCAGTATTTTGGATGAAATTCTCCCCAGGAGAACATAGGATCAATATTTAGGATGAAATTCTCACCTGGAGAACAGAGGATCAGTATCTTGGATTAAATTCTCACCTNTTGGATGAAATTCTCACCAGGAAAACAGAGGATCAGTATTTTGGATGAAATTCTCACCTGGAGAACAGAGGATCAGTATTTTGGATGAAATTCTCACCAGGATCAGTATTTTGGATGAAATTCTCACCAGGAAAACAGAGGATCAGTATTTTGGATGAAATTCTCACCTGGAGAACAGAGGATCAGTATTTTGGATGAAATTCTCCCCAGGAGAACATAGGATCAATATTTAGGATGAAATTCTCACCTGGAGAACAGAGGATCAGTATTTTGGATGAAATTCTCACCAGGATCAGTATTTTGGATTAAATTCTCACCAGGAAAACAGAGGATCAGTATTTTGGATTAAATTCTCACCTGGCAAAGGTGAGGGGACAGGGGAAGGTCCTGTGGGAGACACAAAGGAGGCAAATGGGGAATGATGAGACTGTCCCTTGGCACATCCAGGGTTTAGGGTGAGGATGGGGCTGAAATTTTAGCCCCCAAACCATGTGCTCAGCTCCAAAGTGCCTCCTGTGTCCCCAAAAAATGCAGATGTGCCTGCTCTCTGATGGGTATCTCTCATCCCTGCAAAACACTGCAGACAGACTGCTTCAGTAACAAACATGAAAAAACAAAAAAAGGCAGTTCCATTCCCATTCCCCTCTCTTTAGATAACGATTTATTTCGCAGCCTGATTGCCAGCAGCAGAGGCAATTTTGCCATCAGCTTTACGGAGTCTCCCTGCTGGAAAAAAAATAAGAGAAAAATAAAAAAAAACAACAGCAAAGAGAACATTCCGGGGCTGCACGGTCAAGTGCTCAGATATTAAATTGTGCTGAGGCAGAGCTCGCCTCCAGCAGCAGAATTCTGGGAGTTTTATGTGGATCCTCAGCATCCCTCCCCAGGCTCCTTCCCAAAAGGGCTTTGCCCTGGCCCTGCCCAGCTCCTGGTTCCTGCAGGACCCTGGAGGTGGTGGCACCTTTGGGGCACGAGCCCTTCACTCATCCCATGGAAAACGTGGGAAAAGCACGTATCCAGAGCTGGAAAACTGCTGAGTCCTGGGAGGTTTGAAATGGATGTGGAGAGCAGCAAGTGGGGACGATGTGGCTGATCCTCATGGGGGAAAGGTGATGGTTTTAATCAGGCTGTGGAAAATTTGGGATGCAGGCACAGCTTCTGTTACTCCCTAAACGTGCTGTCCCAAAGGAACACAGCTCGTGTGATCAGACTCTGCTTATCCTCAGCAAACCTGAGGGATTTGTCCCACATTTTCTCCTCCCATCCCACAGCTTCCCCAAACCTCCGGCAAACCCAGCTCTGCGTCTCCAAAGGGTTCAAATCAACAGAGCTCAGAGCCCCTTGCAGGGCCTAAAGGGGCTCCAGGAGAGCTGGAGAGGGACTGGGGACAAGGGATGGAGGGACAGGACACAGGGAATGGCTTTAAGCTGAAAGAGGGTAGATTTAGGTGTGATATGGGGAAGGAATTGCTCCCTGGGAGGGTGGGGAGGCCCAGAGAAGCTGTGGCTGCCCCTGGATCCCTGGAAGTGTCCAAGGCCAGCTTGGACAGGGCTTGGAGCAGCCTGGGATAATGGAAAATGTCCCTGCCCATACTGGTTTTGAAAGTCCCTTCCAACCTAAATTATTCTGGAATTCTGTTGTGAATCCCAGATTCTATTCTGTTCTATCTTGGTGCAAAGACACCAGAGATACACCACGCTTTTGGAAACCTCTGCAGATTCCCAAATCCCAGCCAGGACAGCTGACAAGGTAATTTTTGTTCAAACGCTTTGGGAACGAGGGAATGCAGCCCAGAGCTTGGCCGGGTGACAGTCACTGCTGCAGGTCAGGGCAGGATGGTTTTTAAAGAGAAAAGCAATTCTTTGGGTATTTCCCCGCGGGTGTTCCTGCCATTCCCTGTTATTTCCGGATTGCAGTAGCTGAGTCACTGCTGCCTCTGGAGGGCTGAGAAAGTTCAGGAGGCGAACCAACAGGTCCCGGTGTCCCTGGTGACCTCTGCAGAAAGGCAGAGCTGGAGCTGTGCAGAGGGAATTCCTCAAAGACCTGGAAATGGGCTGAGATCGATGGGAATCAACAGCAGAAAGGCTCAGAGTGGGGTGGGAAGTGAAGGTGGAGCTGGGAAAAGGGTGGAGTGTTTCCCTCTTGTTCAAAAAGGTGTAAAAAATGAGGATTTTTGCGTTTTGCACAAAACCTCGAAAAGCCTGTCCTTAATTTTGCCTAATTTAAAAACGGTGGGTGAAATCTGTGGGGAGAAGCTCCGAGTTCGAAGCTCCAAGCCCTGGAGTCAAAGCCTCAGGAAAGGTGGAATTTCTCAAGTGGAGCAGCTTTGGGGTTAAGCAGCAGTGCCTGAACAGAAGCCAAAGGCAAATTCCAAAACAGCAAACTTCAAACCCAACAAGCCCCCAAGTCATGGTTTTCCCATCACTTTTTCCATGGTTTTCCACCAGCCTGAGGTGGTGGAAGAGGTGAGACTGACGGGAGGATCTCAGGAAGAGGGAGCTGCCCCAAATCCTGCCGTGGCTCCATGCCCCACACCCAGCCAAGCCTTTCCCGTGTTATCCCATAAATCCTGTGCAATCCCTGAGGTCACCGACTCCTTTGAAGGGTGTCACTTCAAATGCTGGGACAGCTCTGGGAGGGCCCCAGGCGGGGCTTTGGTCACAAAACCCGAGGCAGATCCGTGTCTCCTTGGCAGGGAAGCAGCAGGGAGTGCAGGACATCTCTGTTTTATTTTCCTCCCCGGCCCAGGCTCGCTGCCAGCAGTGCTGCTGGTATAAATAATGGAGCGTGATGACAGGGACATTTTTAAAGGAGAACAAATCACCAGACTCCTTTTTTTTCCCCGGCTTCTTCGCTCCAGTCTAAAGTGATGCTAATGAGGGAGGTCAAGCCGGTTCCATCTCTCCCCGCTGCACAAGCTGCGACATTTATCTCTCCTGACAAAATAAAAAAGACCCAAACTCCTCGAGCAGACTTGCATTTCTCACTTTGTGTGGCTGGGGTGTCCCTTTCCAAGGAGGAAAAGTCCTCCGGGATTTACCCTGAGGGATGCACCAATCTTCCCCCACTGCCCTTGGGATCAGCTGGAATGTTGGAAGCTTCGACATTTATCTCTCCTGACAAAATAAAAAAAACCCAAACTCCTCGAGCAGACTTGCATTTCTCAGTTTGTGTGGCCCTTTCCAGGGAGGAAAACTCCTGCAGGAGCTGGATTTACCCCGGGGGATGCTCCAATCTTCCCCCACTGCCCTTGGGATCAGCTGGAATGTTGGATCCCATGAGGTGCTGCCTCCAAGGTCACCTCGAGGGGGGATTTTGGGGACATCCCATGCTGGTGACAGGGCCAGCTGCCCTCAGGGAGGGCTTGGAGCTCAGCAGGACGTGGGGAGGATGCTGGCAGTGCCTTCCTGCAGGGATAATTTCTTGTCAGAGTGACAGCACCTTTCCAAGCCTGACTTCACATCCCAAACATCCCAAATATCCCATTTTCCTGTGATCCACGCAGGAAGCACTCCCTTTTCCAGAGCAGCAGACGCCAGACCACACACTCTGCTGAGTGTTTGGGTAAAAAATGTATATATTCACATCCCTGAAGTTTGGGAGACAACCCAAATTCCTGCCTAGAGCACTGCTTTTCCTCTCTGCTGTGGGAGCTGGAAGTGGCTCAGGAGTTCCCAGCTTCACGGGAGCAGCCCAGCTCCTCCTCTCCAGGCAATCCAGATGTGTCCAAAGGACTGGGATTTGGGGTCTGCTCCCCAGGGGAAAGTGCTGCCTCCTCCAGACAGCCTGGATGTTCTCAGGGATGAGGATTGGGGGAC
>VWZT01001856.1:135717-149033 GCA_013397055.1 Pachycephala philippinensis | reverse complement strand
GGACCCTAAAGCTCATCCCATTCCACCCCTGCACACCTCCCACTGCACCACGTCGTTCTGGGGTCCACACCTGCTTACACTCATGATCCACACTGGAATTTTTGCCTTATCTAACAAGAGAGCAGTGATTTCATTCCACTCTACCCTGTGGACTGGTTTATATCCCCCTCCAGTGCAAATTCCTGACCAAACCACCTTGAAAATGCCATCCTCCACCCCCCTACAGGGCCAGCAACCTCAAATACCCCCAGACTCCATCTCAGTTCCTTAAAAATCATGGAGGATTATTCCCTGCTCGTGGTTCTTACCTCTCAAATCTGCGAGTAGCTCTACAACCCTAATTTTTTTTTTATGAGGAAAGCCAAAATTAACGATTAATCACCCCCCGCCAGGGCTTCAACAGAATAATTTAAAATATCCCAGGAAATACAGGCAGAAATAGTGGTGGCACTGCCTGTCTCTCAGAAGACCTGGCTGCTCGTTTGATTTCCACAGATTGCTGGCTGATAACAAACCTCTGAGAAATATTCATCTCTTTTCAAAGACAGAGAGAAAAAAAAAAAAAATCTAAATTCCCCAGAGCCTTCCCATTTTGGTGAATGGGCTCCGCGTGCTTGACACTAATTAATTAATTTCCTCCACTTAAATTGCTTCTGCTGCATCCCCAGTCTGCAGGAAAACTTCCACCAGACCTGAATGCATAAGAGGGGGAGCAGAGTTTATTTAAGGTATCCTTTAATAGCAGCGATTTTTTTGTTGTGTTGTCTTTGGGGTTTTTTTTTCTATGTTTTGTTTCTCAGGTTGGGTTTGGCGTCCGGGGATGCAGCAGCCTGGGGAATAATTCAGCTATTTTTGAACCACCTGGAGTCAGGGATGTGCTGGGAATGAGTCTGGAGCTGTGGGAAGAGGGTGCTGCTCCCTCTGCTGAACCCACGCTTGGGAATCACCAAATTCCAGCCCGTCTGAGGTGGGAAAGGACCTTAAAATCCATCCAACTCATAGGCAAGGGCACCTTCCTCTATCCCAAATTGCTCCAAGCTCTGTCCAACCTGGCCTGGGACACTTCCAGGGATGGAGCATGCAAAGCCCCATCATTCCCATATTTATTAGAATTTTGAAGCGGATCTAACCCACGACTGAGCCCTAAAATGAGCCGGGAAAGTGCATTTAGGGATTTTAGGGGCTGGCTATGCCCTGAGTGTCCCACCCAGGCGGGCTCAGCTCCATCCAGCAGTGCAGCGCTTCCCTCTAGCGACACGGCAGCCAAAGAGCAGGAATTCCAGCACTTGTAGGGAATTCTGTCCCTGCACACCCCACGGGGGTTTTTCCCCTCATCTTTTAAAAATCGGGCTCTGTAGAAAACCCCCTTTGTGCCCCCGCAGCTATGGGACACCCCGGTGCATCCCTGCTCTGCTTCCCAGGAGGATAATTTGGGATTTTATCCCTTCCTGGGTTGATGTCTCCTCCCAGAGGGACAGGCAGCCCTGCAATCCACAAATTTGGCTCAAAACCAGATTTCCCAGAGAAGCTGTGGCTGCCCCATCCCTGGAAGTGTCCAAGGCCAGCTTGGACAGGGCTTGGAGCAACCTGGGCTAGTGGAAAATGTCCCTGCCCTTGGGGGGGAACAGGATGGGCTTTAAGGTCCTTTCCATCCCAAACCACTCTGATTCCAGGAAATCCATCCTGGTTTACACCCTGGTTGTGGCTACCAGGGAGCCCCACTGGCTAATCAGGGTGAGCAAGCTGCTGCCTTTCTCAGCAGCCCCAAAAAACTCCCCGTGGGTCAGCTCACCTCGCTCTGTGCCCTTACCACAAGCATAATTATATCAGCTATTTTACTACTAAGTCTAGTTAACAGAAATAAAGGCATTAGCTATTGTTACAAAAACTACATCTTTATAGCAAAGCTGCTTTCACATTATACACATGTAGCATCTATATTAATATTTGCAGAAAGCCAATATTATAATACGTATTTTTCACGTTATTTATTCTGCACAGCAGCTTTGTACTGACTAAAAATAGGAATAAAGGCACCCAGAACCCAAATTCCACGTTAAATGGGGAGAGCATGGAAACACCCGGGGTCCCAGGTGATGATGTGAACTTGGTCAGGCTCAAATTCCGACGGGAAGAGAAGGGAAGGGGCAGTGCTTTGCCAGACCTCGGAGCTCCCAGGTGTGAGGGGCTTCTTCGGGTGCCCAAAATCCCAAACCAGGCTCGTCCCCGAGCCATCACCAGGTGGCCCTAGAAAACAGCTTTTCCCTGTCTTGCTGAGCTGGTTAAACCTGATTTCTTTCAGGATTTTTTGGCTCTGGTGTCCTGAAAAGCAGGAGCGAGGCCGATGTCAGCTCCTGCCAACATCTCTGTGGGCAGAGTTCGGCCCTGACCCCCCCTGGGCTGGTTCTGACAGGGAACAGGGGCAGGTTTCTGTGCCACAGGGAATTTGTTTGGTATCAAAGTCCCCTCAGCGGTGATTTGTGGGCGCAGGAGACACCCCTGGATGGGACAGCAAAATGCCAGCACCGTGACTGTCCCACACGTGGCCACCACTGGCACATTGGGAACATCCCGACAGAGAATTCATTCCGGGGAGATGCAGATTGTAAGAAGGGCAGGGATGATTTTCACGCTTTTCCTTTCCAAGAAGCACCAGCAGGGCTTGTCCCCCTCCTTGGGAATATCTCACGGGATAAACAACCCGCAGCTGTGCCCCTGGAGGATTTTTCCCCCCTCCCCAGGGTGGATTATCCATGGATTTCGGCTCGGGAAGGGGCAGTGGCACTGGCACAGCCCGGGGACAGCGGGGTTTGGGGGCTGATCCTGATTAATCCCTGCCCCAAACACCTCCTGGGTCACACATTCCACCCGCGGAGCTTGGGAAGGGGCAGAGGTGTCCTTGCCCACCCCAGGGCAGCTCCTGTGCCTGTTCCCACCCTGGTGAAGTGTGGGGTGCTTTAAGGAATTCCTGCCCCAGCTCTTCATCCTTTATGGAATTCCTCCCCCAGCTCTTCATCCTTTATGGAATTCCTGCCCCAGCTCTTCATCCTTCAAGGAATTCCTGCCCCAGCTCTTCATCCTTTAAGCAATTCCTGCCCCAGCTCTTCATCCTTCAAGGAATTCCTGCCCCAGCTCTTCATCCTTTTCTCCAGCCAGAGAAACTTCCTGAGAACACAAAAGGCCGAAAGAGGGCAGCTTTCAGCTCTGATTCCTTCCCCTGGGCAGCTTTTAACTCTGATTCCTTCCCCTGGGCAGCTTTTCCTTCTGATTCCTTCCCCTGGGCAGCTTTTCGCTCCCGTTCCTTTGCCACGGGAGGAAGGGGTGATTATCATCCAGAATTATTCAGGACAGGAATGAGGGGGTCAGGTTGGATGGGACTCGGAGCAGCCTGGGACAGTGGAACAATTTCTTCCATTCCCCTTATCCTGGCACTCCAGGCCCTTCTCACAAACCCAAAATCCACCTCCAGCTCTCTTGGAGCCTCTTGAATGTGCTCCAAAATCTCCCCATGCCAAAATTCGATGCTGCAGTCACAGCTCGGCCTCTCCGAGGAAAGCAGGGACCAGGCAGCTCTTCCCTCCCACCTGGATGAGCCAGGATACCCCACTCCCTCTGCCTGGAGGGGAATAATCCATCTCCAGCCAGGTAAAGAACTGCTCTGAAAAGCCTGAAATGGGGCTGTCCCCTCCCTCCCACTGCCCACAGCCCCTGGGGCACAGCAGGGATCTCCCTGTGCCCTCCCAGCCCTGGGCAAGCCTCATCCTTCCAGCCTTG
This sequence comes from Pachycephala philippinensis, assembly GCA_013397055.1. Lineage (NCBI taxonomy): Eukaryota > Metazoa > Chordata > Aves > Passeriformes > Pachycephala > Pachycephala philippinensis. The sequence continues at coordinate 145,259 of VWZT01001856.1, read as the reverse complement.
AGGGAATTTGGGGATGCTCCTGGGAATTAGGAGCTGAGATCTCACCTTCTCCTCGACGCTGGGGCATTTTCCCCCTAAATCAGGCTCCAGCTGAGTAGCTGCCAACACCCTGCACCTGCTGAACAGCACAGAGCTGGATTTTTCCCCCTCTAGCCATGGAGCAGCTCCTTTAAGGCAGAAAAAAACCCCCCAAAAAACAGTCCAGCAGCCAGGAAATAAAAAAGGACAGGCAGCAAATAAAGTGCTCTGACATTCTGGGGGGGCTCAGCAGAAATTCGTGGTGCAAATCACCCGAGGAGGAGGCAATTTGAGATGCTGGCCAGCCCTGGGTGATTCACGAGCCCTAAATCTCCACCAGCCCCGTGCTTCCAGCTTGGGAGGCTCCAAGATTTACTGCCCTGGGAATGGGTGCTGGGAAATCGAGGGTTTTTCTAAGCCTCCTCTGCTTATCACTGGCAGCAGGGCTAATCCACTTTCCTTTTTTTTTTTTGGCTTGGGACAGAGTGGCACAGAGAAATGACAGGGTGAAATTTGTGGGGCTGAGTCCTTCCCCAGGCCAGGCCGCCTCGGTCAGGAATTTTGCCACGGGAGGAAAAGATGATTATTATTCAGAATTATTCAGGGCAGGAATGAGGGAGGCCGGATTGGACAGGGTTTTGGAGCACCCTGGGACAGGGGAAGGTGTCCCAGCCCATGGCAGGGGTGGGACTGGATGATTTTAATAGGGACACCTTCCACTATCCCAGGTTGCTCCAAGCCCCATCCAACCTGGCCTGAAACTTCCAGGGATGGAGCAGCCACAGCTTCTCTGGGCACCCTGTTCCTCATCCTCACAGGGAACAATTTCAGCCTGTCAGGGTTGAACTCAATGATTTTACAAACCTTTCCCAGCCTAAATGACTCTGTGATTCCCCTTCTGAGGGCAGCAGGGAATTTGGGGCCGTGGAGTCCCAGATGCAGCAGATAAACCCTAAAAGCTGCTGAAACCTCAACTCCTAAACCAATCACAGGAGGAAATCCTCCTTTCCTCGCTCTCCAAACGACAGGATTCTATCCCAAGCAGCCAGTTAGGACATCCAGACCTGAGCACGGATGTTTAGGGGAGAAATAGAAAATTGCTGAATAGAAATACGAAATTAAGGCAGCCCCATGTCCCCTCCCGGTGCCCTCATCTCAGCAAATTCCCGGGAACAAAGGCAGGGAGCTCGCTGCTTTTGTCCCTGCCTGCTCCAGTCACGCACATGGTTTGTTCCTCCTGCCCAATTTCATGGCTTGGCAGGGAAAAAGGGAGCAGAGTTGGTGAAAGCAAAGCACAAAAAGAGAGATTTTTGGTGAAAATCCCAGCCTAACCCACCGGAGATTAACTGCGGGGCTGCGCTTGGGCTGTGGGAGTTCACAGAGGACATTTCCGGGCATTTTCACACCTCTTTATCCAGCAAAAATCAGCGAGCGATTCTGCCCCAGGATGCCGAGAAGGATAAAAGCTTGTAGAGCCTCATTTGTGTGAATTCCTGGAGTTAAAAAAAACCCCAAACCCACAACACCAAAAACTCAAATACACACCTGCCCTGGCGCTGTGCTCCTCCACTCCTGGAGGATTTGGGGCTGCCTTGGAAAGGCTTTTTTGACACCAGTTCTTTTGGAGGAAGAGTTTGTTCCTCCCGGGGGTATGGCCGATTCGGAGTTTCCTGCGGCCGGGGCTGTAAAATTCAGCTTTTAGCTGGTCCTTGGAGGACTCTGCTTGGCCTGAGGAGGCATCTGAGGTCACGAAAAGGAGCTGAGCCGCCGCCGTGCTGCAGATGAACGGATTATTTCTCACTCCTGCATTAGGAGCTCGGTGGATTTAGCCATTTCTCCACTATGATGCCGCTTTTATCACCCCTCCAGCCCTGCCTCCGCACATCCTTCCGTCCTCCATCCACCCCTGGAGACACCTCTGAGCCGCCAGAGCTGGGTGTTTATCCCGGGAGCTCTGGGAAGGAGCGGGTGGGGATGGAGGGACCTGCTCCTGAAGGCTGGAGGGTGAGACAGAGCCCAGGAAAACACCCACGGGAGGCCGGCTCCGGAACCCACTGGAAAAACAGGTGGCAGAGGTGTGAACGGAGCACTCGGAGGGATAATCTGGTGTTAAACACGCGGTGTCCGTCTGTCTGTCTGTCCTCGTTCACCCCGTGCCCCGCGGAAGCCAGCGCTGCCTTTCCCGGGAGAAGGAGTCCCGTTCTATCCGCGGGGCTCTTTTCCCTCGGAATTAACATCCCAAAGGCTCCCAAAAGTGGGATTCCCGGGCTCCTCAGCCCCTAACGATCCCGCAGCACCCGGCCTCGTTATCCAGCCGGGAAGTCCTTGGAAAGGAAAAGGGAAGAAGGAGAGGATGCTGACCACGACAGGCGCCGACCCCCAAAAACCTCCCCGAGGTCTTTCCCCGTCCGTCAGGGCTCACAAACTGGGATGAGAGTTCCCACCACGGTGTCAGACATTGCTGCCTCTCCCAGCTCACAGTATCCTGGGAAAGCAGCTCCTTGGACAGGGCTCATCCCCAAAACGCTGGGAGAAGAGGGGAGCAGCCCTCCTAAGCCAGCTGGAGCCCCCAGTCCCGTGCCTTGTCCCACCAGGGGCTGTTCCAGAGGTGCCGCCGCGGCTGTGGCAGCTCAGCGCTGTTCCCCCATCCCAGGAAATTCACCTTTTTGCCCCAGGAATGGGGGCAGCCCTAATTACAGCCCCGGCCTGCTCGCTTGGTGTCTCTGCCCCGAATGCAGAAACAAAAGGCGGCAGATCGGGACGAGCGATGCGACAAAGAAGGAAGGAGCAGGGCAGGGAGAGAGGATCCTGCCTGCTCCCAGAGTTGGGATGCTCCTTACAAATCCGTTTTCCCCCCTCTCTCCAGGTCACGAGATTTGGCAGAGCTGCTGCTCCAAGGTTTCGCTTTGCCCGGGTGATGAAGGGCTAATTGGATGCGGATTAAAAGTCGCTGTTAGGGATAATCCCTGCGCGGGGAGCATCCCTCCCTCAGCTCTGGATGTGTGCGGAGCTCCGGGGCCCTTTGTATTTCCCCCCCGCCAAAAAAAGGCAAAAAAAAAAATTGATAAAGAATGCAAACAAAGATAGTTGGAAGCGCAAGATGAGCTGGGGGAAGGGAGATGGGATGGGGGAAAGCTGGGAAGGAATAATTGCCATGTCTGAAAACAGTTACTATGGCAGCAAGAGTCTTGGCGCTGCCTGAGCCAAGTGTTGGGGACCAGCCGCGGTCCCTTTGTCACATCCTCAGCCGCACATTTAGATGCTAATGCCGCCTCTAACCTTGGCTGCTTAACCTTGGTGGGAGGGGAAGGGCGGGGATCGGGGAGGAAAAGCCGGGAGAGGCGGCGGGTTTGTGGAAAAAATGGGTTTCCTCTCCCTAAATTTGCCACCGAGCGGGTTTGGCAGGCTCCTCTCAGCCGCGATTAACGCTGTTATTCCTGCGCTTAATATTCCGCGGAGGTCTTAGCAGCTTATTTATGGATAGCTGGCATTAGCTGAGGCAGAATTCAGCGCTCCCGTTTATCTCCATCCCCTCGGGATTGTGTCATCCGAGGCCGGTTGGGAGAACATCCCCAGGTTTGATCAGCCCGGCCATCTAATCTCGCCTTTATTTAGAACCGGCGTGGAAAAACAAAAAAAGGAGGGGTGCGCAGGAGGGAAGTGTCCCCTTTAGGCTTTGGATGGCGGGGGAAGGAATTTTGGTGGCCTGGTGGTTTTTCTTGAGGCTCAAAGGAGGATGGGAGGGAGGGAAGGAGAGCGGGAATTCCCGGGGGAGCGCTACCTGGCACAACACCGAGAGCTGAAACAGCATCTCCTGCACTCCCGGCTCCCAGCCCGAAGGTAAATTCCTAAATCCCAGCCCTACTGCACACAGATTAGCCACTAATTCTGGGAGCAGCCCGGGATGCCCTCGCTTTGGGATTATCCGTCCCAGCCGCCTTTAAGGAAAGCTTTGGCTGGAGCGATTCCGGCAGAGGAGACGAGAGCGGTGCCAGTGGCGGATCTGCCGCTCGCAGATATGACCCTATTCTTCTATTTCTGGCATTTTTTATTCTCCTTTAATGCTTTCAAGTCAGGTGATCACTTACAGCTTTCCCCACGTGCTCCCGGCGCCTCATTTCCTTGGTGGCGTGGCGGCAGAGTAAAGCCCGAGCTCGCACCAGCTCAAGGATCAGCCTCGGTGCACAAAATATTTCCATTTTCCAGCCCATCCAGCGCCCGTGCCTGGATTTTGGATCGGCAGTGCCGCCTCACACGTGCCGAGGAGTGTTTAAGGAGTGTTTCTCCCACCTGCATGATGCCGGGCGCAGAGTTCCCTGCGCTTTTCCCGCTGTCCCCACGTGGTGATTCCCACAGAGCTGTGCCCGGTGTCACCTCTGAGGGCTGCAAAAGCGAGCTGCCTGTGCTTTTAATGGGGGCACGTGTTCATAGGTAGCCTTATCTCCATGCAAAGCGTCCTGGGGATGAAATAGGAACGTGAGAAGTGATCCCTCTCCGGCCCGACAAACCCTCAGCGCACGCTGAGGGGTGAAAGCATCTTAAATTAAAAGCAGTGTTCACCTCCTGCAGTGGATTTCTTTCTCTGGGGCTTTCTGGCTCAGCTGTCACATTTATTTGGATGTTTATTTTACAAACGCTGTGAAAGGGGGAATGGGTGATGTTGTAGCAACCAGCCTGGCTCGGGAGTGAGAGCAGAAATAAAAGCAACAGCTCTGGCACAGGGTGCCCAGAGAAGCTGTGGCTGCCCCTGGATCCCTGGCAGTGCCCAAGGCCAGGTTGGATGGGGCTTGGAGCAGCCTGGGACAGTGGAAGATGTAGAATTGGATCTTTCGTTGGAAATGGGTCTTTAAGGTCCTTTCTATGAGTAACTGGGACAGAAATTCCATGGCTTGGGGGGGGCTGTCGGGCTGTGGAGACCTCAGGAGCTTTAACAGGGGTCGAGGGCACTCAGAACCTTTACAAACCATGAGATGCAAAAGGCATTCACGGCGCTGATGAGCATTAGTGCTAGCCCAGCCCTGGATCCAGCACGGGTCAGGTTTTCCCCTCGTGGTGTCTCTCTGCTTTGGGACACCGTGACAGCTGCAGGGGACGCAGGTGCTCCACACTGCTCTCCTGGATCATCGCTGGTGCCAGGTTTCCCTGGAGAGCTGTGCCTCAGCAGCTTCTGGTGCAGTGGGAAGTCGCTCCTGGCGTCTCACATGCAATGAATAATCCCAGAATCCCAGAATGGTTTGGGTTCGAAAGGACCTCAAAGCTCATCCCATTCCACCCCCTGGACAGGGACACCTTCCACTATCCCAGGCTGCTCCAAGCCCCGTCCAACCCGGCCCTGGACACTGCCAGGGATGCAGGGGCAGCCACACCTTGGCTTGGTTACTATTTTTAAGGGGTTTTTTACTGCTTGCTGCGGTCGGTCACGATGACAAAAATAAAGATAACCAAGACTTCCAGCACAGGGGGACGGCGCTGCCGGGGGTCCCCGAGGAGCAGCAGCGCAGGCAGGAGCAGGTGAAGCTCAGACAGGAGCAGGTGAAGCTCGGAGCTCGGGCAGGGGCGGTGCAGGCAGGGGCGATGCGGGCAGGACGCGGGGCGGAGCGGGAGGAAGGCGGCGGCGCGGCCCCTCCTCCTCCTCCTCCTCCTCCTCTTTCTCTTCCTCCTCCTCCTCCTGCCGGGCGGGGCGGGGGTCGGCAGTCCCGCCGCGTGGAGCCGAGCTGCGTGTTCCCGGTCCCTTATCCCCGCTCCCTTATCCCCGCTCCCCGCTGCCTCCGCCGCCCCGAGCCGTGCCCCCGCTGCGGGCCGGCGGCGCGGGGATGGGCGCGGGGCTGTGAGCGCGGCCGGGAGCCGTGGCCATGGGGAACATCTCCTCCAACATCTCCGCCTTCCAGTCCCTGCACATCGTCATGCTGGGCCTGGATTCGGCGGGCAAGACCACCGTGCTCTACCGCCTCAAGTTCAACGAGTTCGTCAACACCGTGCCCACCATCGGCTTCAACACCGAGAAGATCCGGCTCAGCAACGGGACGGCCAAGGGCATCAGCTGCCACTTCTGGGACGTGGGCGGCCAGGAGAAGCTGCGCCCGCTCTGGAAGTCCTACAGCCGCTGCACCGATGGCATCATCTACGTGGTGGACTCAGTGGACGTGGACCGGCTGGAGGAAGCCAAAACGGAGCTGCACAAGGTGACCAAGTTCGCCGAGAACCAGGGCACGCCGCTGCTCGTCATCGCCAACAAGCAGGACCTGCCCAAATCGCTGCCGGTGGCCGAGATCGAGAAGCAGCTGGCCCTCCACGAGCTGACCCCTTCCACCACCTACCACATCCAGCCCGCCTGCGCCATCATCGGCGAGGGGCTGACGGAGGGCATGGACAAGCTCTACGAGATGATCCTCAAGCGCAGGAAGTCCCTCAAGCAGAAGAAGAAGCGGTAGAAGCCCCGCCGAGGCGGGGAGGGATGGGGGAGCAGACAAAGGAACCGAGGGGGAGACAGAACCAAAGCGATTCTTTTGGGTTTCATCGTTCTTTTTTTGGTTTGTTTTTATTTTTTTCTCCCTCTCTTCATTTTTTCCCCCCTCCTTCCCCAAAGGACAGACAATAGTGGTGATAACAAAGCGGCTCCCGCCAGCCGAGCTCAGATCTCGGAGCTCCCCTCTCCCACCGCTCCTGAGGGGCTGATCCGGACTGCCTCGGGCTGGAAACGTGGAAAAACGGGATAAATCCCCCCTCCCTCCACCCTCCGGGACCACCGAGCCTTTGTGTGCCGGGGAACCAACAGGGCAGGACCCTGTTGAAGCGCGTCCGAGCGGAGCCCAGCGTGCTTTTGGATCTCTACCGTGGGCGTTTTGGGGCGGGGGGGTGTCGATGCCAGCCCCCCACACGCATTTTGGGGCGGGGGGTCGATGCTGCGGGAGGTGCGGATGCTCCGTGGCTCGGCAAGGTCAGCGGGGAGGGGGCTCGCAGCCCTTATTCCCGCATCCCTGGATCCCTCCCCCGCGGGAAGGGGTGTTGGAAGCTTGGAGGAGGGGGTTGGACCGGCAGAAAATGTCTTGGGGGGCTGGGTGTGATGGGGAAGGGGACACCCACCCACCCTGGCTGGTGTTTTAGGGTGCGGAGGAAGGACGGGCAGCCTTTGGGGTGGCGGCGGTGGGGAGGGATGCGACACTGGGGTGCTGAGCAGCTGCTGAATGGTGCAGAGATTTGAGCTCTTTGCTTAAAAAAGGGGTGAAAAAAGGAGAAAAAAACCACCCGAGGGTGTGGGGTGAGCGCTGGGGGGGTTGTGCAGCACCCCCATTTCTCAAAGGCTCGGGGGTGTCCCCCCCTGCAGCAGAGCCCCCCGCAGGTGTGCATTGTCCCCACGCACACGCCGCTCCCAGTGCGGCGTCGGAGGCCATCCAAACCGGGGCTTACTTCATAAACCCCCCCCAAAAAAGCAGAGTTTGGGGTTCTGCCCACCGTGCTGCTCTGCAGTGGGGCAGGAGGCCAAGTCGGGGCGGGGGGGTCATGGCAGGGCAGGACGGACAGACAGAGACGGCCGGAGCCTTCAAAAAAAGCTGGAAAGGGAAGCTGGCGGGGGGTGAAGAGGCTTGGCGGGGTTGTGGTGGGTTTTTAATAAAGATTTAAACCCGATTCAAAGCCCCTCGCTTCCCCCAGCAGCCCGGGCAGGGTCAGGCCTGGCGGGTGAACATTTTGGTACCTGCATGGGGCCGGGCACCAAAATGCGCTCGCCGTCAGTGTTTCAGCCTGGGATCCGGCTCTCCGGGGTCCTGGCTTCCCGCAGAGCTGAAGCAGGCAGCCCTCAGGGGCCAAAAATGCTGAATTTGGAGCCAGACAGGATTTTCTGGTGATTTGACACCAGCAAACCCCTTCCCGAGGGGACAGCACCAAGCAGACAAAAGCAAAATGCCCTTGGGGTTTGGGGGAGTTGATCCTCCCCTCGCAGCGACCTTCCAAACAGCGGGTTTTTTTTGGGGGGGGGGTTGTTAGGAAAAAACCATCGCAGCCGAGTTGTGTTTTTTCTTCTCCTCCTCTGGCGGGGTTTGAGTTCCCGGCGCGAGTCCCGACTTGTGTGGGCTGGTCCCATCCCTTCAGGTGGCTCTCTTCCCGCTTCCTCGGCTTTCCCTGCTTTGTCTTCACCTCCAACACTTCGGTACTTGCTGTCAAGTCAGAGAGAGAGAGAGAAAAGAATTATTTATTTTTGATGCCACACAAGCCACATGTATTAACCCCTTTTTTTGGGACAGCAGCCCGAACCTAAAAGCTGTGCTGACCCCAGCAGCTGCAGAGGGGTCAGGTTTTAGGAACGGCACGTGCAGGCTGCTCCTGGTGGGTTTTACCTCCTGGCTGGCCTTGGTTTAGGGCACGCTGGCACGGAAAGGCTGTTTTTATGGAGCTGGGAGTTCGTTCCATCCCCTGGGAGAGGTGGCAGAGCCCCGGGAGGTTCGGCTGAGCCGGGTGGGACGCGGTGCCCGTGCCCTCGGCAGCCACTCTGCTTCCTGCAATAATTAAAGAGACTTTTCCAACGAGCAGCTCCCGGCTCCCGTGGTGTTTCCGTAACCTTCCAGCACCCCGTTTCCCCCCTCCCCGTGTGAAGATGAGCTGCAAGAAGAGGGGCCTCAGCAGAGCAGAGCAGCTCCTGCCTGGGCTCTTTGCAAGGTTGTGCATCTTCCCAAGTGATGAACAACCTGGGTTTTTTTGGCAGGTCTCATTCCCCCAGGCCCCTTTGCCCCTTTCCTTTGCCCCCATCCCTGATATCCCGTGTCCTGCCCTCGCCATTGCCCGTCGGTCTCTGTTCCTCCTGTCTTTTCCTCTTTTTCTTTTATTTTTCTTTTTTTTAAAAGATGCAGTCATAATGCTGTGAACTGAAATAAATTATTTATACAATGAAAGGGCCTGATAAAAAAACAACAACAAACAAACAAACAAGAAAAAAAAACCAAAAAAACCCAAAGCCCAGTGTTCTGCTTTATTTCTCAATACCAGCACTGCGTTCTGTGGGGTTGGAAGGAGGTTCCTGCTGCCTCCCCAGGGAGAGGAGCCGAGGGGACAGAGGAGTGACCTGCTGAGGATCCAGTGGCACGGCTCCATCACGTGCAGCCCGCTAGGACATGGGGGACATCCATAATTTGCTGCTTAATGAAATCTGAGCCCTTTTGCAGGTCACTTGGTGTCTCTGCAGCTCTGCTGCTGTCTGTGACAGAGGAGGACACTTTTTGGTGGGGAGGGATTTAATTCCACCACCTCCTCTGATTTTAAATCCACGTTAAGGGGGCGATCCTGCAGAGGGAAATTCTCGTTTTTGCTCAGAGTGGCTTTTTTTTTTTTAAACAGGCGAGCGGTGTGGGTGGCAGAGAGCCAGGTCTGCAGGGGTTAAAGCACCACTGGGGAGCAGGATGCTGCAGACAGAGCTCGAGGCTGCCTCTGCTCCTGGGTGGCTGCTGACACCAGGAAACCCAGGGTGACATTTCGGAGGGCAGCGGTGGAGCTGGCTGCTAAATGACTTTTTCTTTCAATTTTTTTTCTTTTTT
>VWZT01001856.1:106922-129603 GCA_013397055.1 Pachycephala philippinensis | reverse complement strand
TTAAAAAATTGCAGGCAGAGCAGGATATATCCCAAACATCCCCTTAGCTCCTCGTGCCCCTCTTGAAGAGGAGCTTTGGGGTGTGGACGTGTCCTTGGGGACAGGGTTTAGAGGTGACCTTGGCACTTTTGGGGCAGCATTTGGACTTTTAAAGGGCTTTTCCAGCTCTATAATTCTGTATTTTTCCTGGTGCTGTGCTGGATTTTCCCTTAACTCCAGCAGCTTTTCCCCCATGGATGTGTTCATGGAGGCAACCACAGATCTCCATGATTTATCCACGACCCCATTAAATTATTAGGTCCTATTTCTGCTCTGGGATAACAAACTGAGGGTATCCCCGAGATTCTCAGCTGGAGGTGGCAGGGATGCTTTTTTTGGGTTAGAATGAGGTGTTTTGAGGGGTGTGTTTTCCTGGGCACCCCAAATTCCCACCCAGCCCTGCAGTGGAGTGGGTGTTTATCCATCCCCTGCTCCCAGCAGCCAGGTCACGTCCTGGTGATCCATTAACCAGGGAGAGAGGCCCCTGGGCAAACCTTGGAGCTGCCTGGAAAGCAGCCAGAGCTGCTCTTCCCTGGCCATCCAAAAAAAAAACAACCCAAAAAACCCCGAGGATTCATCAAAAAAAGGAGCCATTCCATGGAAATGCTGGTGGCAAAGTGCCATGGAATGGGGGAAAAGAGGGAGCTGCAGTGACCTTGAGCTTTGGATAATGCTGGGACAGCGTCGCTGGAATGGAGAATGTTTGCTCTGGGAGGGCTCTTGACTGGGAATTTTTTAAGGAATTTTCGGTTATTAAAAGAGTATAATGAAATCTGCCTTGAAATTTGGGCAGGGCACAGGGGGTATTCGCTGTTTTCTTACTGATTATCCAGAAATTCCCAGTGTTGGCGGCCCAGGAATACCAGGAAACTCTCAGAAACAGCAGCAGGAGAAACCCAATCCCATTTTCCCCCTGCTCCCAACCTCCTGCCACCTTGGAGCATCTTTTCTCAGGAAATGTGCAGGAAAATTGTTGCATTTTTGATGATCTGAGCTCCCCGAGTCAAGGCAAGACCCGGCCTGCAAAGAATGTGGGTAATTCACGTGTGGATAATAAAAGGAGTTTGTCTTTCATTCCCCTCAGCCCTGCTCCTGAGGCTTTGCCCTACCCAGCAGAGTTATTCCTGATTATCCCAGGGGGATTAATCCACCTGGGGACCTTCCTGACTCCTCCCTTTTGCTTTAATCAATCCACTGTGGATGCAATTGCTGAATAAGGAAAAAAAAAACCAACCAAAAATTACTCTTCCCCCCAAATTCCCCCTAAACCTGGATTCTTTTGCAGATCCTAGCCTGGCTTTTCCCTACAGGCTGGTTCTTGGGAGCAGAGCAGAAATCCAGCTCCAACTTCCAGCTGTGACTCCTCTCCAAAACCCTCCTGGTGCTGGCACAAACCAGAAGCCTTGACACATTTATTTGGTTGGTTTTTTTTTTCATAGAAAAAAGGGCAAATATAGCACTTGGGAGGGGTCTCATGGCAGAAGAAAAGCTCCAATAAATAGATTTATTACCTGAAACACCAGGAAATCTCTGATTGCAGGGAAAGGCCCGGGAGCTTTGTGCTGTGTGGCACAACTCTGACAAGGAAAATCCTTTAAAATTTGCCCTTTTGGGTGAGGGGAACCTTGGCAGCTTCGGGGAAATAACGCAGGGAAATTTCTCCAGGGCTCAGATGTTTTCTTTTCCCCCCTCTGTCCATCTCAGAAGGCACTGATCTGTTTCTTTTCAAAGCAGGGAGAGGTTAAGCCTAACCCCGAATTCCTCACTCCATCCCCAACACCACATCCACGGATAACGTGCCTTTAATTACCATTAATTACTCTGCTTAAGACACTGCCTTAATTGCTCCCCGACAAGCTCAGGACATGCACGAGCTGTAATGGAGACAGTGAGTCCCTTAAATCCCATTCCCTGCAGCTTTGGCCCCTTCTTTCCCAGAAAATAAAATATAATGTAAAGCCTGGTGCTTTGCTCCAGGCTTTCCATGTCAGTTTTTGGGGTGATTTCTGGGGCGATTTTCGGGGTGATTTTCAGGCTAACCCGATGACACAGGTTGCTTTAGGGTTCTCTCACCTCCCTGGGGATTAGCAAGGAGTGGGAGATCATTTCCAGCAGCTCCAGGGGCACATCCCAAGCAGGAGGGATGGGGGAATCCTTTCCCTGCAGCAGGAGAAATGGGAAGCAAGAAGAGGGAATGAACCCCCAGCCCTGGCCAGGCTGGATGCAGCGAGTTCTGGGAGAGAAATTCAGGGTGAAAAAATCAGTTTTAAGCCCAGACTGCTCAGGCCAGGCCTAATGTCTTAGAGGGAAAGCTGCAAGTCCTCACTGTGGAAGAATTACAAGGAAATCGACTTCTGAAACAAAACAGTGGCAGAATCTCCAATCGACAGCGGCTGCGGGCGACAAAATCAATCCCAATCCCTTTTTCCCAGGCAGGCTGCTCATCAGACACCATCTCAGTGCAGCCTGGGAGGAGGAGGGAGAGACACACACTCGGATTCCCATGGGCAGCACTGAGCAAATCCATGGATACAGCAGCGAGCACCACGTCAGCCAAAACACAGGGGAGCCCCNGTGTCCTGTCCCTCCATCCCTTGTCCCCAGTCCCTCTCCAGCTCTCCTGGAGCCCCTTTAGGCCCTGGAAAGGGCTCTGAGCTCTCCCTGGAGCCTTCCCTTCTCCAGGTGAGCACCCCCAGCTCTCCCAACTTGGCTCCAGAGCAGAGGGGCTCCAACCTTGGAGCATCATTTCCCCAAATCCCTGTGCCACCCCACTGCAGGGGTAGTTACACCCCCTCACCTCCTCTCCCTGCTGCTGGAGGCAGTGCCAAGGGCCTGGAAAACATTCCCATCACTGGGAAGCCTTTAGGCCTTCCATCCTTCACCTTTCCCAGCTCCCTGAGCAGCAGAGGCCAGCCAGGAGGAGCTGGGAGCTGCTCCAGTCCCATCCCACACCCGAAAGGGCAGTGATGACATCCTATCCCTGCTCCCCAAAGAAACCTCTGTCCAAAAAAAGCTCGGGCAGAGGTGTCTCAGAGCTCTGTGGTGCCTGGCTCGGGGCAGGATGTGGCAGGGGTGAGCAGGGTGTGGTTTCCCCTCTCTGGGCATCCTCACCCCTCTTTCACAACCTCTGCTGCTCTCAGATCACCTCAGTCATCCCCAGCTCTAAACAAAAGGCAGCAAAAGGCCCTTCCTGGGGAAGGAAAATGGGTGGAGAGGGGGGTCCCTGAGCCCAGCTCGGCTCCCAAAGGGTGTCAGGCAGGATGAATCACCTCAGGGTGCCTGCAGAGGTGTGATCATTGAATCGAGAGCTCTGGCAGTGCAGGTTGCCATCAGTCATCACCACAAAGCACTCCCAGCCTGCCCATGATCCCAAACGCTCGTGTTCCAGGTGAAATCCAAACCTTTCCGAGCTCAGCTCCAGCATTCCGAGCGTTTTGTGTCACAATCCTGTCCCAAACGCCTCCAAGGAGATCCTCTCCTGCCCGGCTGCACGGGGGATTAACGCAGGGAGAATCCTGAGGGCTCTGCCTCTTGCCTTCCCTGAAGTGCCAGCTCCTCCAGGCAATGCCAGCTCCTGGGAATTTTATCAAAATTTTGTGGTATTTCATGCTGGGGGTAACTTTTCATGCCCACCTTCCCTCGCAGATCAAAAGGGGAACTTGCAGCCTCCTGGGTGATGCAGCAGATTGGAAAGAAGCCAGGACTTGGCATTAAAAAAAACCCAAACAAAACCAAAACAACAAAACTAAAAATGAACTCCTGACTTTTATTCTTGTTTCGGGATTTTGCAACAGCTTGCTGGAAGTGGTTTTGCCCCTTCTGGCAGCAGAAGTTGCATCAAGAGTTGTCCTAACAAGCAAAGCAGGGCAGTCAGAGGAAACAGAGGGTGACTGCAGTGACCAAGCCCTGTCAGGCTGAGGTTTTCCACCCACAAGTGGAAAACAGCAGGAGATAAAACCCTGTTCTCCCAGAGGTTTCAGCCTGTCCCTGTCCTGAATCTCCCCACTCGGAGAGCTGCACCCCAGCACTGTGTCTGTAACAAGTAACTCTAATCACTGTCCTGAGAGCCACGAAATTCCCAAAGTGCCAAGGGAGAAATCACACGTTCTCCTGCTCCTTTCCCAAAGAAAAATCAAGGTTTTAAACACCAGCAAGTGTGGGAAACCCCTGCTGGCAGAGGGTCTGGTGAGAGATATCCTAAATAACCCAAACACTGCCCGCTCTCATTCTCGGCACCAGAGACATCGGATTCAGACCTGGCCCTAAATCTTTGTCCCGGGTAAAAGTGGGCAGTGACAAAGTCAAGATGGAAAAAGCCCCGGATCTCTGTGCCCTTGTTTTATGCCCCTGGTTGCAGATTAAATAAATTAAACTCCAGTGACCATTCCACTCTCTTCTGGGAGACTTTAACTCCCAGGGAAGCATGATTCCCGCTGACCACAGAGGGATGAGCTTCACCCTCAGGCTCGGTGGGGGGAAGGGCAATCAGGGATGGAGGGTGATGATTAATTAATTAATCTGTGTCCCGAGCTCAGCCTGATCCCCCAGGCCGTGCCTCAGCTCACGGAGCCGGACAGGGAGATGCCAGGGAGGGACAATCCCTGCTGCTGCATGAATCCCCAGGGAAGAGGAGCATCCCCCAGGGAAGAGGAGTGTCCCCCAGGGAAGAGGAGTGTTCCCCAAGGGAGCTGGAGCTGCTCCACCTCCAAAATGGTCCTTTTTGTAACACGGGGGTGACTTGAGGCTGAGAGGAACGTGCCAGAATGGGGCCCGTGGCAGAGTGGGGCTCGTTCATCCCGACCTCTTGGGTAAGGTGGGAGATGGAACCTACCCAGGGAAAAGCTGCCATCATGGACAAGTAGCAGCACCCTCAGGAATTTGGGATGTTCTCCAGCCCTGGCTCTGCCAGGTGTAATCCCTTTGTACCTGAGAGATCCTGCACAGGAGCTGGGAAGGGATGGGGAAGAACTGATGAGACCAGGAAAACCACGATCCCTGTCCCAGTGTCACCGACCTCTCCCTGACCCCATCACACCCATCCCAGGGGAGCCCAGCACATCCCCCAGCTCCAGGGAGGGAGACAGATGAGATTTTGGGGTGGGCTGGGGGGAGCAGCACATCCCCATGGCAGGGGAAGACCCCGATGTTGCTTTCTCTGCCACCAGCTCAAGGACAGGGCATCCCCCCGGGCAGAGGATGGACGTGGCTGAGGGACCCCTTGGTGGCATTTGGAGCAACCCAGGAAAGGAGAAATCCCTTCCTGGTGGCCCGCACCCCTCCCTGAGGAATCCGAGCTATGCAGGGAGCAGAGGTCACCGCAATCAGGTGCGGTGGAAAAGGGAAAGATAAACCCCATAAATCAGGCTGTGGCAAGAGGAGGAGGGCACAAGTGCACAGAGCTGCGGGAGGATGGTACCAGGAAACCCCCCCGGGCACAGGGAGGGGGGAGCTGAGGGATAATCCAGGCTCTGGAGCAGCCTGGAGAGGGGGGATGGCCAGGGAGAGGGGAGCTGAAAGTCTCCTCAGTGGGGGAAGTCACTCGCTTTTCCTCTGTCTGTAAAAAAAACCAACGAAACAACAAAAAAAGGAAAACGTGGGGGAAAAAAACAGAAGCAGTGGGTTAGGTATAGAAAAAAAGCCCTCAAAATACCATTTTGCTCCAGTTTTAGTCTATTTTTTTATATTACTCCCCTGATGGAAGATGAGGGAGACACAAAACTCTCCTCGAAGAACGTTGCAGGCAAAGTATTTTAAAACATGCAATTATTTTTCTGCCTAGACAGGAGACCCCACCTAAAGCTGGAAGCTCCGTTGTGCAAGCGTTCATCCCTGTGGCTCCAGCTTTCCATGTGATCCTGTGTGTCCATCCATCCCATTCCTGGCTTAGGGGAGATGGATGGAATTGGATGGATGGATGGATAGATGGATGGATGGACATCTTGCTGACTTAGCTCATGACCTGCTCTTCTTTCCTGAGCCCTCCAGGTGAAAACAAGTATCCAGACACATTTTTGGGACATGGGAGCAGTAACAAGCTCCTGGTGAAACTCCATGTCAGTCCATGTCACGTGTGACCACGAGGGTGGTGACAAACCCACACCAGAGGCTCTGGATCTCATCCCACCTGCTCTGGTCAGAGCTGGTGCACCCTGGGAGAGATGATCCCAGTAGAGATGATCCCAANTCCCACAACAGGATACCGAGAGCCAGCTCCCGTGCAAAGTGAGGAGAAAAACGTTTCCTATCTCCGTCTGTGGAGGAGCAGATGGGAAACGTGACCCTCAGAGCCACGGAAAATGAAGTGGGAACTGCGTGGTCTTGTGGCTTTCAGCTTGATTTCACACACGAGGGGATCTCAAAAGGCACCATCCCAGCCCTGAGGAACTCGGGGGTCTCTGGCCAGTCTCGCCCAGCCCTGGTGAGGAGCCTCTGGCCAGTCTCGCCCAGCTCCCGTGCAAAGTGAGAAGGAAAACGTGAACCCGCCTGTCTGTGGAGGAGCAGATGGGAAACGTGACCCTCAGAGCCACGGAAAATGAAGTGGGAACTGCGTGGTCTTGTGGCTTTCAGCTTGATTTCACACACGAGGGGATCTCAAAAGGCACCATCCCAGCCCTGAGGAACTCGGGGGTCTCTGGCCAGTCTCGCCCAGCCCTGGTGAGGAGCCTCTGGCCAGTCTCGCCCAGCTCCCGTGCAAAGTGAGAAGGAAAACGTGAACCCGCCTGTCTGTGGAGGAGCAGATGGGAAACGTGACCCNGATCCCAATGGAGATGATCCCAGTAGAATCCCATGTCCCACAACAGGATACCGAGAGCCAGCTCCCGTGCAAAGTGAGGAGAAAAACGTTTCCTATCTCCGTCTGTGGAGGAGCAGATGGAAAACGTGACCCTTGGAGCCACAGAAAAAGAAGTGGGAACAGCATGGTCTTGTGGCTTTCAGCTTGATTTCGCACACGAGGGGATCTCAAAAGGCACCATCCCAGCCCTGAGGAACTCGGGGGCCTCTGGCCACTCTCGCCCAGCCCTGGTGAGGAGCTGGAGCCTCGCTGACACGGAGCGCCCACGCGCCGTGCGAAAATAGGTGACTCGCTGGAGGAGCAAGAGAAAGAGCTATAAATATCCCGAGTGAGGGAAGAATTCATCACTCACTCAGCTCTTATTATACATCACAGAGAGCTGTTATACAAAGCCCTGCCACGGAGAAAGGCCCAGGCATGAATCACTCCCCGTGAGATATCCAAGGATCCAGCCTCGGAGGAGAAACCCGAAGGGACCCGGACAGCCTTGGAGCCTCTGTTCCGACCACGTGCTCCTGTTCGTGTTCATCTAGGAGACACCTTGTCCTTTCGGGAAAGTTATCCAGGGGTAGAGAAGAGAGAACATCTCCCTTTGAAGGGCTTCTAATTCAAAAAGCCTGAAGGGGAGCAGTGACCAGAGCCCAGGTACCATCCCCAGCCTAAAGGTCAGGGGAAATGGTTTTTTTAGGATGCATAAAATAGAAGAGAGAGGGATCAGCATCACAAGCCCATCTCCCTTCCTCCATGGGCTCCCAGCTGTGCCTCACCTGCCTTTTGCAGTCTGCAGGGATAACTGCAACTCCCTGTTCAAAACCCAGTTCATGGATTTAGGGAATCACAGAATGGTTTGGGGTGGAAAGGACCTTAGAGACCATCTCATTCCAGCCCCCCTGCCATGGACAGGGACATCTTACTTCCTTCCCTGATGGCGAGGAGAAAAGGAGCAGCTAAAATTAAAGTCTGAAGGCTGTGGGGCTAAAACCTGTTCTTCACAGTCCAGGATCACGGAGAAGAGTGAGATAAGGTAGGCGCCTGGAATAACCCAAATAACTGAGATAACCCCTGGGCTGGGGCCTGGCGTGTCCATCCATCACTGATGGGGGCCAGGAGCCTGCTCTGACCTGATCCAGGACTCCACTCCACCTTCCAGATCCCAGGGTTGCTCCAGGCAGGGTCAAGGTCTTGGAATCCTGAATCCATGTATGAGAGGGGTGATGGGGGCTGAGCCTGGCGACTCTGAGCTGTGCTGGAGCAGCCAAACCCACCCTGAAGGCAGCAGGGTGGGGATAAATGGGTCCTGAGCAGCCTGGCACACAGGGAAAGGTGCCAGGGGAAGGGTTGGCAGTGCCCAAGGTGGGACACCAGCTGTGCCGTGGGGATTCTCCAGTGTCTTTCCTCAAGTGACCCCCCCAAGCCGGTGGGATGCTGCTCTCCAAAACATCAGGAATGGGCTGTGGAGGGGGCTCTGGATGAATTTATTCCCCCTGGTGAGCTCATGTCTTGGCAGGACAAAGCTGCAGATGAAGCTGAGTGGTTTCATCAGTGCCTCAGGCGTTGCTGCCTGGTCCTTTGCTCCATGTAGAAGAGATAGTGAGGGCCTGTTTTCCAGCTCCTCCTCATTTTCTTATCTCTTTTCCCACTTCCCCAAAGCCTGCAGCCAAGTCACCTCTGAAGTATGAGCCTGTATTCACCACCAGGTCCAACTATTCCCCACAACAATCAAAGCTGAAGCCCCACAGCTTCCTCCCCTGGAATTCCAAGGGTGGAGAGCCCTGGGAAGGGAGGACAGACTGGAAAAATGGATCAGAGGCGTGTTTGCTTGTTATGAGCTCCTCAGTGCCTCTTGCAAAGGAGCTCAGAGCACAGGGCAGGCACCCACAGGAGGCTGCAGGAGCCAGCAAGCTCTGCTCCTGTCATCATTCCTCCCGGGAAAAACAGCTTCCAGCAGCCTTAATTGGGCTGCCCTCATAAATCACCTTGATGTCACCCAGGTGCAAGCACTTCCCAGGCTGGCATGTGAAGGCATTCCCTGTTTTCATCCCGCTCCATTTTTCACCTGGCCCTCAGAGCCTCTGTCCCCGAAGCCCCTGGGACATCCCAGGAGCCTTGAGAGGCACTCTCCGTGCTTGCAGCCAGCCACAGCACCTAGTTTCCTCTCCTAGCTTAGTCATTCTTCCCAAATTTCCTTCTTTTGTGTCGGGATTCCCTCTGTTTCCTGCTCCAGGCTTCATTTTCCCTGTTCTAGAAGCGCTTGGAATTATTTGTACTGCCAGGGAGGCTGCTTCGTCTGTTCAGCTATTTTTATTCCTCCTGCCGTAGCATCTGAAGAATTGTTTTTCCAGAATAATCTCTGCGGGTCAGGAAGGGAAAGAAATCATCTTGGATACAGCTGAATGGATTGAAAAGCAGTTTCCTACACCACAGGACCCCATCATCCTGCTGAAATCTTTAATATTGATATTCCACATCTCGATGATCCTTGTGAGTCCCTTCCAACTGAGGATATTCCATGGTTTAACCGGCAGAAATTCAAAGCAGAAATTCAAAGTCCAGGTGTCAGAGGTGCCAGTCCTGGGGGAATTGTGGGGGATCCACTGCGCCTCTGAGGACTGAAAGGTTTTGGTTTCTTTCCAGACCTATTAAACCTCAACTGAGCACCCCACAAAATTGCTCTGGCTCTCAGCATGCCCAGGCCTGGCACCAGGAAACGAGCCCTGCCCCTGTCAGGGAAGTTGGGATGAGGTGATCCCTTAAATCCCTCCCAGCCCAAACCATCCTGCGATTCTGTGATCAAGCCTCTGCAAACATGGATTCCTTTGGGAAAGGATAATCAAAATATTTCTGGGCTCAGCTCCTTCCCCGTGACTGCATCGGCATTTGGGGAGTCAGGCTCCCTCCTGCTGCTCCTTGGAGGCAGCGTGGCCGTGCTGCAGCAAAGCCAGCCTTGTGTGGGACGTGTGGAGCATCCCTGGTGCTCTGCCTGCAGGGACACGCCTGGAATTCCTGCTCCGAGCCAGGGACTGGCTGCTTCTGGCAAAGCTGTGCCAAGGAGATGAAGCTTTGCCAGCTCCTTTTCCCTGGCTCCTTGCTCTGGGGTGGGTCTGGTCCCAGAGAGCCCCGATGCCTCCCCTGTGCCAGCCATGCCTGCTCCAGGAGGGATCCCCACCCTGCTCCACATGGATCAGCCTCCAGCCTCCACAGGGGGTGAGTCCAAACTGGAGCACCCTTCTCAGCTGCCTCTGTGGGTGCTCCTAAGGCCAGGCTTTGCTGAGCCCAAGTGCCAAAACGCGTTCTCCTCGTTGCATTCAACCCAAAAAATCCGCACGGTTGTTCCTGAGGGAGGACGTTCCCTTTAGGCTTGAACTGCCCATCTGGATCAGGAGGAGAAACAACAAATGTGTGGAGTTTTTCTGGAGCAGAAGAGCCTTTTCTGGGTGTTGTTGATGCTATCTCTCATTTGTGGGACACCTCTGAAGGTCTGAGCGTGCCTTAAACATTCCAAGCTTTCAAAACGCTGTATTTTTCCTCCTGGTTGGTGTTTGGAAGATGGCACATTCCAAAGCTTCTTTCAACACCAGTCAGGTTTAAAACTGAGCCTTTTGTGCTCTCAAGAGTGCAAGAAGCCCGAAGCTGTTGGTTCAGAGGAATCCTTCCAGCAGCCCCTGGGCAGTGACCCTTGGTGTTTGTTCCCCTCATTTTGGCAGTGCTGATGCTGCCAGAGCAGGGAACGTGCTGGGTTCCAGCTCTTGGATCACATCCTCACTTCCCAACTGCTCCCTGGCCACAAAGCCTTGAGAGGCCAACCTAAAACAGAGACTGGACAGGAGGTAGGGAATAAAGGTGGATATTTATTTGAAAGGCCTTCAGAGGCACACCCTGGGCAGGCCAAAGGCTGCACCCAAGATGGACCCCGAGTCACGAGTTCTTCACACTTTTATAGCTTTGCTCCATTTGCATCTCAACCCAATGTCACCAATTAAACTTTAGCTAATGATGGAATTTCCCCTCAGCTTGCCCCCCTTCTCAAGATGCTGGGTTACACATTTTGGGCCTAGGCCGGGCTGGGTGTCCTTGGAGAGCAGCCTGGAGAGGCTTTGTTCTGTCTGTCTCAGCATGAGAGAGCAGCAGCTCCCAGGCTGCAGGACACTGCAGAGTTACACACTGGGAATACAGGATTTGAAACATATGAAAGCTAAAACGTAAGGCATCAGCCAAGGGTCTGGCCAGCTTTGAGGGCAACTCTGACTCTCCCTCCTCATGCCTGCAGCACATCCCAGTCAGAGCTAGCCTTGGAGCAGCCTCAGTTTTGCCCTTTCCCTCCTGTTGTCACCATGAGGGGTCCCTGATGGATGTTTTATTCCCATCAGGACCCATCCCATACCTTCCAGGCCTCGAGCCCAGCTCAGATCTGGTCTCGGGGTGTGTCTGGCCACAGTTCTCTCTTAATCCTCCTCTGGCCTCTTCCTCCCTGTCCAGGCACCATCCAAACCCTGGCCCAGGCCTGCTTTGATCATTTATTCACAGGCTGGACAGATTCTCCCGTTACGAATTAGAGGCCTCTAATTGGATTGAGGGCCGAGCCTGCACCTTCCCCTGTAATTTAGCTTTAATTAATGCCCATTTATTATTAACTGTTTTCAGCTGGGCTTAGGCTTAATATCAGCTGGTTATTACCCAGAGGCCAGCACGGATTGTTTTCATCTCCTTTATTACCCATTTCAGTAATTTCTCCCCCCCTCCCCTGCTGACAGATGCCTGCAGAATGTGCACAATCAGCATAAAGGATCCCTGTGAAGGAACAACGGGGCTTTCAAAGCCACCAAAACCCAAGGAAAACCTCCCCACGTCCCCAGGTCAGTGCCCAAGGCACATGGACAAAGGAAAATCCCACCGTGTTCCACAGGAGATACACAGTTTATTTTTTTTTTTTACTGACGCACCAAATCTGTAAATGAGGGTGGAAATTACCCAGGAGCTATTTTGAAAGAATTGGGGCATTTTCGTGTTCTTTTGTAGTTTCCATTTTCTCATTTCTGGCTTTAAGAAAATTTAAAAAAAAATTAAAAAAAAGAAAAAAGGGAGAACAGAAAAAGAAACCTTTCCTTCTGCTTCCTTTTATCACATTTCCCTCCCCACCCCCCAGAAAAAATAGCAGCAGTGAAAGTACAACACCACAAATCCAAGAAAACAGCAATATTTAGGAGAGGCCTTCAGAGCATGGATTAAAAAATAGGGAGCTGAAGAAGGAAGAGGAAAGGTTGAAAAAGCCCTCTAAGATCATCAAGTCCAACTATTAACCTAAACACTGCCAGCTCCAACCCTTAACCTAAACACTGCCAGCTCCACCAAAACCATGTCCCCAAGTGCCACATCCACAGCCTGAACACTTCCAGGGATGGGCATTCCACCAGTGCCCTGGCCAGGCTTTCCATGAGGAAAATTTTCCTGATATTCCATTTAAATTGGCCCTCCTCCAGCTCACCCAAGAGCATTGAGTGTGCAGGGCACTGATAAAACCCCTCGGAGCTCGTGGTGGGCTCTGGTGCCAGCACCGGGCACCAAAACGAGCAAAAGTCCCCACTACAAACAGTGACAGTGACAATTTGTGAGGGAAAGCAAGAACGGCAAAGGTGAGAAGAAGAATTGAGGCATGGGGAGGCCCCCTGCTCCCCTGTTGGGGGTGGAAGAACATTTTGAGAAAGGTCAGGAAGCATTAGAGGAGCAGAAACATCCCCGAGGAGGGATTTGATGTGTGATTTGCAGGTAAAAAAACCAGTGACAACTGCTTGGGCTTGACATTTTCCCCACCCTCAGGGGATATTTCAGTTCAAGGGGTATTTCAGTTCACTGTTTCTCGACAGTTGTTGGGAAATCGGCAGCTCTTGCCCCATTTAGTGCTTTTTTCTCCTTGCTTTGTGCTGAGCTTGCAAAACTGGCCTCTGGTTTTTTGGTGGGGAAAGAAATCAACGCTCTGGAGTTTCCGGGACTCCAAATCTCACATTGCTCCCAAGCTCCCTTTGCCCCAGGGGTCTGGGGGACACTAAGGTCATCTCTAGATCATTTTAATCTCCTTAAAACCTTGTCAGGAGCTGGGTGAGACCAGGTAGGCTCAGGTAGGAGTCACTTAAAGCAGGTCAGGATGACAGGGGACATCCAAGGCTATGGCCTCGTGGAAATGGGAAAAAAGGAAGGAGGGAGAAGTCTAAACCATCCCATCCCCACCGCAGCGTGAGAGCTGCCCTGGGACAATTACCTGCAGCCGAGAGCATCTTCCAGCCGGGAGCTCTTCCCTGCAAAGGCCTCATTTGCTTTAATTACGCTCATTTGGAAGTCAATGCAGAGCGGCTTTCCTGGAGCAGCCCTCGAGGAACTGGAAAACAACGGAAACTGTTCTCAGTTGCTTATCAGCCCCCTCAGGCTCAATGAAAAATAGGGAAAATGCATCAACAAAACACTCCAAAGATGTTTTCTTGAAGATGTTTTGCTCTTACCCGGGCTTTCGGCACAGTCAGCTTCTCAGGCCTCAAGGCTGGAAAAAAATCAGAGACCCATCATCGTCATCATCATCAAAGGATTTGGGTTGGGAGTGACCTTCAAAACCATCCCATCCCACCCCTGCCATGGCAGGGACACCTTCCACTATCCAGGCTGCTCCAAGCCCTGTCCAACCTGGCCTGGGACAGCTTCTGTGGGCACCCTG
Source organism: Pachycephala philippinensis (assembly GCA_013397055.1). Lineage (NCBI taxonomy): Eukaryota > Metazoa > Chordata > Aves > Passeriformes > Pachycephala > Pachycephala philippinensis. The sequence continues at coordinate 116,071 of VWZT01001856.1, read as the reverse complement.
TGCCCGTGTTCCCTACCCTTTTCATTTGTTGCTTTTCTTGCTTTTTTTGCCCTGTCTCCGATGCAGGGGCAGTGTGCTGTCCCCATACCCCAAACACAGCCCCTCTGACCCTGGGAATCACTCTGGGAAGGGCTGGGAGCTCTGAGAAAGGGCAACACCTCTGTTTGCAGGGCGAGGGTGGGTTCCAAGCCGCCTGTGCCCACTCCAGGCTCTCCCAGCCACGTGCCAAGGCTTTAAAATCTTCCTGCTGGTGGCCAGGAGAAATTAATGGCAAATGGAGCAGGGACAAAAGGCCAGCAGGAATTCCAGCCTCACGGGAGGATGCTCCCAGCACTCCCCTTCCTCTGCAGGACCGGCACTGGGTTTATCAGGTGCCTCGGTCACCCTCTGGCCCTGTGAGATGCCAGCATGCCCAGTTTTCCAAGCAGCTCCTGCTTTCCTTGTTAACCCTGGCAGAGATGGGAGTGAGGAGGAGCCACTGGACCATTTCTCTGCTCGGAGACGGGCACGGTGCCAGGCGCCAGAGCTGCCTGGCTGCCAGGAGCTGCAGGTCCTGGCAGGGAACGGGATGGAGCCGTTGGCCGGGCACGGAGCATCCCTCTGGGCAGGCATCTCTCCTCCATCCTTAGCTGCTGTGCTCTCCCCTCCCCGGGCTGGCGAGGTGAGAAATGTGCCTCGGGCAGGCTGTTTCCCCCCCGAGGAGCGTGGGAGAAGGCTTGCAGACAGCAAGGCTGTGCCCCCAGGCGCGTTTCCAGCTCTCCAAAATCCACTTCCCAGCGATGCCAGTCCCCAGGCTCCATCCTTGCCCTTGTGGGGATCACGCGTGCTTGCGGCACGAGGCGCCAGGAAACGCAAACCACAGCTCCTGGGTTTTGCCTAAACGGGGAAAAGGGAGCATGGGAAGCTGCTGCAGAGCTCCTACAGTGTGGGAGAACTGTCGGGATGTGCCCGTTCGTGCCAGGAGGGGCCTCGGACACGGAGTGCTTTGAACAAGCCGAGGGGATGCCCAGATCCATGCTCACCATCTGCTCCCTGCAGGACAGGGCATCGTTCCAGGGCACTGGCAGACAGTGCCACGTGGAGCCCTTTGCTGCTGGTTATCAGCTGGTGACAAGGGCTGCTGGCAGCAGCAGAGCCGGGATTTAAAAGCTGTGATCCAAACCCCGCTCTGCCGCTCGTTCCGGGTCACCTGCAAGGCCACGCAGAGCTTATTTTCCCAGTCTGGCTTGGAAGTGGCTGAAACCTGATGAATTCGTACCCAGGAGAGCCAGAGATCATGGCAGTCACTGCTCCAGCTCTGAAGGAATTTGGGGAGGAGGAGGGGGACAACAGAGAGGGGACAGGTCTGGCTTGCTCTTCAGTTTTCTTTCCTGCTGTAGTGACATTTTGCTGAAACATCAGCTTTTTTTTTTTTTAATAGTGAGGGCTAGAAAATATTTCAGAAATCCTTCCTTGCCAGCGTGCTGCTCCTTTCCAAATCCTGTGCCTTCCAGATCTCCCAAAATAAACTGCTGTGGCCACAGGCAGCCCTTGCTTTGGTAGCCCAAGCTGCCATGGATGAAAACAAGCTGGACCTTCAGTCAGGCTGCTCCTGGCTACCAAAAAGCCCTTGGGACTGGCAGTGTCCAATATTTATGGTTTCTGTCCTGGCCTGGAGTGATGGGACACAGGGAATGGCTTCCCACTGCCAGAGGGCAGGGTTAGGTGGGATATTGGGAAGGAATTGTTCCCTGTGAGGGTGATGAGGCCCTGGCACAGGGTGCCCAGAGAAGCTGTGGCTGCCCCTGGATCCCTGGAAGTGTCCAAGGCCAGGCTGGACAGACTTTGGAGCACGCTGGGATGGCGGAAGGGGGTGGAACATGATGGGCTTTAAGGTCCCTCCCAACCCAAACCATTCTGGGATCCCAAGGAAAACAAAGCCTGGCCGTTCTGCCACAAAGGGAAGCAGGCATGGAAATGTGCCCTCCAACCTTCTGGATCACTTCTCCTCTCCGAGGCAGGAGTTGTTTTGTATTCCACTCCCTCCCTCTCCCCGCTCCTGCCCCAGCACAGGGAGAGCTCCCGAAATAGCTGCTCCTGAGCTGCTTTATTTTGGATGCCAATCACTGGTGCTGTGCAAGAAGAGCTCTCAGAGCTTGGAGAGCTGTCCTGCCAGACCTGTTCCAGCTGATTTCCTCACAGAGCTGAAGCCCTTCCCACAAAAACCTCCAGGTTCACCTCCTTTCTTCCTCCATCATTCCAGAGCCGTCCCCCTCCTCGTTTGTCTCCTTTCATTTCCCTTCCCTCACGCCTGCAGTTGCTGTTAATGAGATTTATGGCTGAATATCCTCTGGCATCCGCAGGCACTCGCTGGTCCGGTTTGAAAAGCAAACAGCTCCCCTCACCATTCCCCTTCGGGCTCTGCTTCCTGAATTCCCTGAGACAAACCCTGTGGAAGGTAAATATTTGGTCCTGGCTCCGAAGCTTTCAGGCTCCCCTCTCCGTGGGGGGATCTGGGCAGGGTTAGGGGTGCCTTTTCCCACGCCATGGAGGAGCAACAGAGCAGGGCAGGAGGGGAAACAGGAGAATTGTGGCTCTGCAGGAGCCTGGAATCACCAAACCAGAGCAATTCCATCTGAAAGGATCCCTGCTCCAAACCAGATCCAGTTGCTGTGTCCAGCTGCACTTGAACCATCTCCAGGGAGAAGTTGGATTTGTAGGAAGATGCTGCTCCTCAGGGAGGATTTTCTCAGGTTCTCTTTAACTCTGGAGATGTTGAGGGCTTGTCCAGGAGTAAATTAAAACCAAGACATCCTCTGCCTGCAGCCAGGAAAGCAGAAAATGGGGGAAAATAGCTTCTCCAAGAGTAATTATGCAGCAAAGTGATGGAATGGGGGAGACAGCCGAGGCTAAATCCGTGTCATGGATCCTGTGGCAGCAGCGCTACCAGGAAAACCTTTATGGGCTTTCACACTGAACAACAAGCAAGGGAAATCCAAATTTCATCTGCTCCAGTGACTGGGGAGTGGGAATCTGCAGGTAACAGGGTTATCAAAGAGTTCATGGAATTATGGACTGGTGTGGGTTGGGAGGGACCTTAAAGCTCACCCCATCCCACCCCTGCCATGGGCAGGGACACCTTCCACTGTCCCAGGGTGCTCCAAGCCCTGTCCAGCCTGGCCTTGGGCACTGCCAGGGATCCAGGGGCAGCCACAGCTTCTCTGGGCACCCTGTGCCAGGGCCTCCCCACCCTCTCAGGGAACAATTCCTTCCCAATATCCCATCCAACCTTCATCCTTTATCCCTCTCTGGCAGTGGGAAGCCATTCCCTGTGTCCTGTCATTCCAGGCCCTTATCCAAAGTCCCTCTCCAGCTCTCCTGTGGTGTTTTTCTGCACATGGGTCACATCAAAGGTGCCTTTTTTCACCAAACCAGCACCCCAAAGCGTGGTGATAACTCACAGGACCACGGTGGAAGGACAGGGGCCTTTCCCTCAGCTCCAGCTCTTCCTGGAAACTTCTCTGTGAAGCAACAGAAGAAAAACCAGTGCCAAAACGTAAGCTGAGAAAGCACCCAAATCTCTCTCTAATCCGTGGGCACAGCCACGGGATGGGAAATTTGTATCATCTGCCAGCAAAAAGCAAATTGAAGGGAACTCCATTTTGCACCTTGCAGCATATCCTGCTGGCTGCTGGGATATAATTTTGTTTTAAGGTTGTTTGTGATTCCCAGAGGGTAAAGCCTTGTTCCCTGCTCCCCTGTCCAGGGATTCCCATGCACTTTCCCCTCCTTTTCTACCAGCTGCAGACTTTGTGATGCTTCCAGGGCACCTCGGGGATGTGGTTTAGTGGTTGGACTCGAGTTTAAAGGGCTTTTCCAACTTTTTGGTGATGATTCTGTGATCTTGGTCCTCTTAGAAAATCTTGTGAGTTCTATGCTCTGCACCAGCTGCCCCTTTGCCCAGAGCAGCAAGCAGGGGGATTATCCATCCCGGAATCTTCCTGCCTGGGGATCAGAGGAGGCAGAGCAGGAATGGCACGCTCCACACGGCCCATCTGCAATGCAGAGCAATCAGGGAGTGACTCGGTGGCTCCTTGATGAGCACTTTTCCCTTTCATGGAGGGCACTCCCTTGGAACGAGCACTTGGCAGCGGCTGAGCGAGGAATGAGATGGCTCTAATCCCGTAATTTAATTAGAGCTGTGTGGAACTGCCTAACCAAAAGCCCATTTCCTGAGCAGTGAAACAGTGCAGTGCTGGCTCCTGGAACCCTCCTGCTCCTGCTCTTCCACCCTGCAGTGCTTTCCCACCCCTGCTTTCCCTTCCCGTGGGTTTTACCATGGGCTGGGGCTCCCCCCAGATGTTCACCCTCACCTTTGTGGACACAGGACTAACTGGAGCACTCTGGTGGGCAGAGAAGGGCAGGAGCTCTGGTTTTATCCCGCAGAGGCAGGAGGTGGCAGTGGAAATCGAAGTTCCAGGTCTCCTATTTTGCAACTGAGCAAAAAACGTTGGCCAAGACAAGAAAAGGATCTGCTGAAGAAGGGTGCTGGGGGGTCATATCCCATCCTTCCCTGACTGAGGGGTCCTGGCAACCCCTCTCAAACCATCCCAGGAGCAGGAATCTCCCTCAGGATCTCTGAACAGCCCTCCCTGGTTAGCACATGGAGTAGCTCCCGTATGAACTGCAGAATAAGCTGGGATGGCACAGCCTGGGCATCCCTTTGGAGCACTATCAGACCTTCTTCCAGCTGGCCTCAGTACCCAGCTTCCCCTTCCTGGCCTGTGCATGTCCATGAGGGTGGGGAGGCCCTGGCACAGGGTGCCCAGAGAAGCTGCCTCATCCCTGGAAGTGTCCAAGGCCAAGTTGGAAGGAGCTTGGAGCTACCTGGGATAGTGGAAGCTGTCCCTGCCCATGGAATGAGGTGGAACATGATGAACTCTGAGGTCCTTTCCAACCCAAACTGTATTATGATGGAGAAAAGGATCTGGGAATGAGGGACCAGCAGCCTGAGGGACCATTTGGTAAAGGCAGGAATGCACAGTCCCATCCCTCCAAAGAGGAGAGCAGCCTGTTGATACCTCCTCCCTGTCTCAGGGAAAAGCTCATCCTGACCCAAAATCCACACGGGAGCAGTTCAGCAGGAGGTTTTGGTCAGATTCTGGCTTGTTCCTACCCCAAACATTCCTGGGCCACGGCTCCCAGCAGCCTCCCGGGGGCTCAGCCAGGCACAAAGCCCCCCTGGTGCAAACAAATTCCTGCACAGCAGCGAAATCCCGGCAGCAAAACGCCTGATTAACAATCCCTGGCTCCTCGCCACCCATCCACCAGGCCCGAGCTTGCAGCAGTAATTGCTGCCCCATTATGTTCTCCGGATGCTCCAAGGTGAAAGGGAGCTTTGTCCCGGAGCCCTGGGAGAGCCAGGGATGCCTCGAGCTGGCCAGCAGCTCCTCCTGCACAAAGTCCTGGTGCTGGGACAAAGGCAGGGCTGGGCATCCCATCCTGCTCCTCAAAGCCTTGGCAAGAACTCCCAGCTCCAAGAGGAAGGGGGGGATTTTGGTGTGTTGCTCAATGTCCCTGGTGACACCCTCTGGAAATGCATCCAGGGGTTAACATTGTCCCAGTCCCACAGAAATGCCCCTGGGAGGTGTCACCATCCCAGTCCTGCAGAAATGTCCCCAAGAAATGTGCTCATCCCAGTCCTACAGAAATGCCCCCAGGAGGTGCCACTACCCCAATCCAACAGAAACATCCCTGGGATAGTGGAAGCTGCAGCTCTGCAGAAATGCCCCCAAGAAATGTCCCCATCCCAGTCCCACTGAAGTGTCCTCAGGCAATCCCAGTCCCACAGAAATGCCCCCAGGAGATGTCACCGTCCCAGTCCCACAGAAACACCCCTGCAAGATGTCACTCTCCCAATGTCACAGATGTATCTTCAGGAGATGTCACCATCCCAGTCCCACAGAAGTGTCCTCAGTCAGGGTCTCTATCCTAGTCCTACACAAATGCCCCTGGGAGATGTCACCATCCCAGTGTCACAGAAATATTTTCAGGAAATTTCACCATCCCAGGCCCATAGAAGCATCTTCAGGAGATGTCACCATCCCAGTCCTGCAGAAATGCCCCCAAGAAATGTCACCATCCCAATCCCACTGAAGTGTCCTCAGGCATTCCCAGTCCCACAGAAATGCCCCTGGGAGGTGTCACCATCCCAGTCCCACAGAAGTGTTCTCAGGCATTCCCAGTCCCACAGAAATGCCCCTGGGAGGTGTCACCATCCCAGTCCCACAGAAGTGTTCTCAGGCATTCCCAGTCCCACAGAAATGCCCCTGGGAGGTGTCACCATCCCAGTCCCACAGAAGTGTTCTCAGGCATTCCCAGTCCCACAGAAATGCCCCTGGGAGGTGTCACCATCCCAGTCCCACAGAAGTGTTCTCAGGCATTCCCAGTCCCACAGAAATGCCCCTGGGAGGTGTCACCATCCCAGTCCCACAGAAGTGTTCTCAGGCATTCCCAGTCCCACAGAAATGCCCCTGGGAGGTGTCACCATCCCAGTCCCACAGAAGTGTTCTCAGGCATTCCCAGTCCCACAGAAATGCCCCTGGGAGGTGTCACCATCCCAGTCCCACAGAAGTGTTCTCAGGCATTCCCAGTCCCACAGAAATGCCCCTGGGAGGTGTCACCATCCCAGTCCCACAGAAGTGTTCTCAGGCATTCCCAGTCCCACAGAAATGCCCCTGGGAGGTGTCACCATCCCAGTCCCACAGAAATGCCCCCAGGAAATGTCCCCATCCCAGTCCCACAGAAGTGTCCTCAGGCATTCCCAGTCCTACAGAAATGCCCCCAGGAAATGTCCCCATCCCAGTCCCACAGAAGTGTTCTCAGGCAATCCCAGTGCCATGGAAATGCCCCTGAGATGTGTCACTACCCAGTCCTACAGAAATGCCCCTGGAGATGTCACCATCCCAGTCCCACAGAAGTATCCTCAGCCAACATCACCATCCCAGTGCCACAGAAATGCCCCCAGGAGATGTCACCATGCCAGTGACACCAACAACCAGCTGCAGTCCCCTCCCCTGGCCCGGGAAGAGCCCCAGGACAGCAGTGGAGGTTCCCCAGCTGTGGCTCGGGGCCAGGCTGCTGCAGGTCCCCGCTGGATGTCACCCCAGCTCTGAGGAAGGTCCTCTGCAGGCAGCTTCTGACAGAAGCTAAAGGAAATCTCCAGCACTGGGGAATTCCCTACCTCTCCTTCCAAGCTGGAGGCTGCTGGGAAGCTGCACCAAGCCCAAAGATTTTGCTGCTGCACTCCAAAGCTTTTCCTGATGCTGTTTCCTGATGAGATCCGTGGCCCCAGCCCGGAGGGATCCCTGAGGAACCCCACACACGGCGCTGCCTGGCTGTGGTTGAACAGGGATTCCCCTGCTGCAGAGCCCACTTTTGGCTCACCTGCAGGAGGGATCGGAGCCACTGCAGCATTTGAGATCTTCAGAGGAAGCAGAACAGGCAGGAAAAGAGGCTGAAGGCCAGAGGGAGCTGGGAAAACTTGGCTGTGAGAGCTGCTCCTGGTTTGGAAACAAAAATAGGAGTTCGTGAATCCTTTGGCTCAGGTGGGGTGATGCTCTTGGGCTGTACATGAACCCCCCTGTCTCCCAGAGCCCAGCCCTGCCCCAGCCTGTCCCCATCCCTCCAGGCACCGCCAGGCCCTGCTGTTCCAGGGAAAAGCCTGGAAAAGAGCTGCTCTCGTGCCATCTCCCTGAATTTCTGCATCCTCCTGAAGGACCATTATTGTTTATGGCACATTTCCCCAAAGGATTGCCTTCCTTCCTTCTCAAATTATTTAGGCAAAGAGTAAAGCGTGGTTTGCTAACCCAGGCAGGAGGAAATTGCTGTTATTTAGCCAAGGCTCTGAACCTCCGTGAATTCAGTGTCCAGATCTTGGAAGCAAAGCAAGCCTGGATAGTGCAGCTGTAAGAAAACACCTCAACATGTTTTGATCCCACTGCTGGCTCCCAAGGGTGAGGAGAGACTCTCAGGATGGACATCTGCTCCAGCCAAACCCAAACCTCACCCAGCTGCTCTGCAAAGGGCTGGGCTCTCCCCACCAGCTTCCTCTTCTGCAGAGAACTTGCGTGTGCAGCTTTGCCCAGCAGACGCAGAGCAGCTCCAAGTTCCCTGTTCCAAAATCCCCCACCCAATTTGCCCTGCAAGCAAGTTTTGGTCCCATAAAATCATAGAATGGTGTGGGTTGGAAAGGACCTTAAAGATCATCCAGTCCCACCCCTGCCATGGCAGGGGCACCTCCCACTATCCCAGGCTGCTCCAAGCCCCATCCAACCTGGCCTTGGGCACTGCCAGGGATCCAGGGGCAGCCACAGCTTCTCTGGGCACCCTGTGCCAGGGCCTCCCCACCCTCCCAGGGAACAATTCCTTCCCAATATCCCATCCATCCCTGCCCTCTGGCAGTGGGAAGCCATTCCCTGTGTCCTGTCACTTCAGACCATTATCCAAAGTCCCTCTCCAGCTCTCCTGGAGCCCCTTTAGGCCCTGGAAGGGGCTCTGAGCTCTCCCTGGATCCTTCCCTTCTCCAGGTGAACGCCCCCAGCTCTCCCAGCCTGGCTCCAGCCCCTCTCCAGCTGCTCCACATCCTTCTGCTCTGACCCCAGGGCTGGAGCAGCTCTGCAGCAGGGCAGAGGGGTAGAATTCCTCCCTTTCCCTGCTGCCCACACTGTGGGATCAGCTCAGCACACGGGGATTTGCACGTGGCTGGGTGCTGCTGAGCTTCTCATCCAGCCCTTCTCCTCAGGGCTGCTCTCCATCCATTCCCCTCCCAGGCTGTATTTCTGCTCCTCACCAGGTTGTAAATTCCTTCTCCCTGCCACGAAACAAGCAGCAGGAGTGAGGGATGCAGGATTCCCAGCCACATCCCCTGCATCCTGTCCCTTCTTTTCAGCCAGGTGGAGAAGCACTGGTGGAGCTGGGATGTCCCTTTCCTGGAGACAGCTCAATCTGGAGCATTCCTCCACGTGCATTCCTCTCTCCAGGGAATGCAAGGTGAGGAGGGAGTTCAGGAGAGGTCACAGCATCAGCTGGGGATGGAGAAAATGAGATTTATTCCCCTGCTGTGCTTCAGGCTTTGGATGAATCACAGGTGACTCAGCTGCTTTGAAACC
>VWZT01001856.1:95376-106860 GCA_013397055.1 Pachycephala philippinensis | reverse complement strand
GATGCTGTTTCCTGATGAGATCCGTGGCCCCAGCCCGGAGGGATCCCTGAGGAACCCCACACACGGCGCTGCCTGGCTGTGGTTGAACAGGGATCCCCCTGCTGCAGAGCCCACCTTTGGCTCACCTGCAGGAGGGATCGGAGCCACTGCAGCATTTGAGATCTTCAGAGGAAGCAGAACAGGCAGGAAAAGAGGCTGAAGGCCAGAGGGAGCTGGGAAAACTTGGCTGTGAGAGCTGCTCCTGGTTTGGAAACAAAAATAGGAGTTCATGAATCCTTTGGCTCAGGTGGGGTGATGCTCTTGGGCTGTACATGAACCCCCCTGTCTCCCAGAGCCCAGCCCTGCCCCAGCCTGTCCCCATCCCTCCAGGCACCGCCAGGCCCTGCTGTTCCAGGGAAAAGCCTGGAAAAGAGCTGCTCTCGTGCCATCTCCCTGAATTTCTGCATCCTCCTGAAGGACCATTATTGTTTATGGCACATTTCCCCAAAGGATTGCCTTCCTTCCTTCTCAAATTATTTAGGCAAAGAGTAAAGCGTGGTTTGCTAACCCAGGCAGGAGGAAATTGCTGTTATTTAGCCAAGGCTCTGAACCTCCGTGAATTCAGTGTCCAGATCTTGGAAGCAAAGCAAGCCTGGATAGTGCAGCTGTAGGAAAACACCTCAACATGTTTTGATCCCACTGCTGGCTCCCAAGGGTGAGGAGAGACTCTCAGGATGGACATCTGCTCCAGCCAAACCCAAACCTCACCCAGCTGCTCTGCAAAGGGCTGGGCTCTCCCCACCAGCTTCCTCTTCTGCAGAGAACTTGCGTGTGCAGCTTTGCCCAGCAGACGCAGAGCAGCTCCAAGTTCCCTGTTCCAAAATCCCCCACCCAATTTGCCCTGCAAGCAAGTTTTGGTCCCATAAAATCATAGAATGGTGTGGGTTGGAAAGGACCTTAAAGATCATCCAGTCCCACCCCTGCCATGGCAGGGGCACCTCCCACTATCCCAGGCTGCTCCAAGCCCCATCCAACCTGGCCTTGGGCACTGCCAGGGATCCAGGGGCAGCCACAGCTTCTCTGGGCACCCTGTGCCAGGGCCTCCCCACCCTCACAGGGAACAATTCCTCCCCAATATCCCATCCATCCCTGCCCTCTGGCAGTGGGAAGCCATTCCCTGTGTCCTGTCACTTCAGACCATTATCCAAAGTCCCTCTGCAGCTCTCCTGGAGCCCCTTTAGGCCCTGGAAGGGGCTCTGAGCTCTCCCTGGATCCTTCCCTTCTCCAGGTGAACGCCCCCAGCTCTCCCAGCCTGGCTCCAGCCCCTCTCCAGCTGCTCCACATCCTTCTGCTCTGACCCCAGGGCTGGAGCAGCTCTGCAGCAGGGCAGAGGGGTAGAATTCCTCCCTTTCCCTGCTGCCCACACTGTGGGATCAGCTCAGCACACGGGGATTTGCACGTGGCTGGGTGCTGCTGAGCTTCTCATCCAGCCCTTCTCCTCAGGGCTGCTCTCCATCCATTCCCCTCCCAGGCTGTATTTCTGCTCCTCACCAGGTTGTAAATTCCTTCTCCCTGCCACGAAACAAGCAGCAGGAGTGAGGGATGCAGGATTCCCAGCCACATCCCCTGCATCCTGTCCCTTCTTTTCAGCCAGGTGGAGAAGCACTGGTGGAGCTGGGATGTCCCTTTCCTGGAGACAGCTCAATCTGGAGCATTCCTCCACGTGCATTCCTCTCTCCAGGGAATGCAAGGTGAGGAGGGAGTTCAGGAGAGGTCACAGCATCAGCTGGGGATGGAGAAAATGAGATTTATTCCCCTGCTGTGCTTCAGGCTTTGGATGAATCACAGGTGACTCAGCTGCTTTGAAACCAAGGGCACTTGGCTCTCTGAGGTGACTCTGGCTCTTTGTGGCCCTCAATGATCACTTCTGAGCGTTGTGCCCTGATGGTAACGGGGATGGAGCTGGGGGTGGGAATTCAGGATCATTTCCTGAGGGAAGAAATCCCTCCAGGAACCTGCAGCAGCCACGAGATGGGCTTGAGCTCATGGTCATTCCAGAATCTGTGCCCTGATGGAGCTGGGGGTGGGAATTCAGCTTCATTTCCTGAGGGAAGAAATCCCTCCAGCAACCTGCACCAGCCCTGAGATGGGCTTGAGCTCGTGGTCATTCCAGAATCCATGCATGGAGCTGGGGTGGGAATTCAGGTTCATTTCCTGAGGGAAGAAATCCCTCCAGGAACCTGCAGCAGCCCTGAGATGGGCTTGAGCTCATGGTCATTCCAAAATCCGTGCATGGATTCAGATTCATTTCCCCACGGAAGAAATCCCTCCAGGAACCTGCAGCAGCAGCCCTGAGATGGGATTGGGCTCGTGGGCNAGCCCTGAGATGGGCTTGAGCTCGTGGTCATTCCAGAATCCATGCATGGAGCTGGGGTGGGAATTCAGATTCATTTCCCAAGGGAAAAAACCCCTCCAGGAACCTGCAGCAGCCCTGAGATGGGCTTGAGCTCGTGGTCATTCCAGAATCCAGGCCTGGGAATGTGAGCAAGCAGTGCCTTGGGAGCCTGCAGCACCTAATTAGAAGGGAAGCTGAGGAGAAAGAGTGGGGGAAAAAAAAAACCACCAGGAAAACAAAGGACATTTCTGAGCCATGATTGGTTTACCACAACTGCATTGCCATCCAGCCTCGGAAAATCCTGGAACAATCCCACTCCTGTGGCATCTTGTGTAGGCTTTGGGGCTGAGCAGCTGCTTAGCTGCTTTTGGGAGGGATATTGCACTATCCTGCTCCAGCAAAAAACCAAAACAGTGGATTTATCCCATCCTCTCCTGCAGGAGGGACAGCCCAGTGGGTTCTGGCAGCAATCTCACAATCATCTGGGATGCAGCAGGGGAGTGAAAAGGAAAAATGGGAGATCCAAGGAGGGGGAGATGAAGCTGTGGATGGACCAGAAAAACGTGGAGAAGGAGGAGGAAGGGATCTCACAATCCTCTGGGATGCAGCAGGGGATTGAAAAGGAAAAATGGGAGATCCAAGGAGGGGGAGATGAAGCTGTGGATGGACCAGAAAAATGTGGAGAAGGAGGAAGAAGGGAGCATGTCAGAACCAAGTAAATGAGGCAGTGACGTGGTAATTAGCCTGTCTTTCCCCATGGAAAGGTGTTTCCACCAGAGGATTTCCTTCTGGCATCAACCAGGGACAAGACAACGCATCCATCCCACAGGGCTTCAGAAAGAGACTGGAAAGACGAAACTCCATCAACATTTAATGTTAATTAAACATTAAATTTAATGGTAGAGGGGGGCAGGGATGGCCTGAAATTGGGTGCAAGGAAATAGATCCCTTGATTTTCAACGTTCCTCTCATCTAAAATTCCCTCCTCGAGCAGCTGAAAATGCCCTTTTTTATGGGGTAAGACCAGAAAGTCGCTTCCTGCAATGCTGTGGGATGCTCAGAAGATGGGAAAGGTTTTCGAGCATTGGGTTTTCACAGCTCCCACCTTCACAAGTCACTCTTAAACACAAACCAGCCAAGACTGGGGAGTGCTGGGCTGTTGGTGACCTCCAGTACCACTGGGCTGGACTGGTCCCTGCAGGGAACTGCTGGGAATGACTAAGGGAGGAAAAGAGTCTGGGCAGTGTGGTAACAGGCAGCAACCCCCACTCCAGAGCCTGCTTAGGATAAGGAACTCAGGATGAGCTTACATCAGACCAGGCCATGTGTCTCCATGCGTGACCAAAGGAAGAGCTCCTGCCTTGTGACGCGAGGCCAAGTGACTCAGCTGTGGTGGAGAGAGAAGGGGATGTGGTCAGGGAGCAGGGCTGAGTCACCGAGGGAGGGCTGATATCAGCTGATAACAGCTGGATAAACTCAGCACAGACATCAGCTCTGCTCAGGAGGAACATTGTTGCCCTGAGTTTTGCAGTTCTTCGATGTTTTCATTTTCTGTAAGAGTTTCTCACGCACTTTCTGTAAACACAGCCATGTTTTACTAACGTGTTTTGTTGTTTGCATTCCATTTCTCCTAGGCGGAGACCTTTGATGGATTTTTCCTTTGACCAGTGTGATTGAGGGGTGGTAATTTCCCCCTCCAATCCACGGTAGTTTCTAAGAACATACATAATAAAAACTCGGGGTCATCTGACCCCCTTTTTTCTGCTTCTCTCTTAACAAAGTGTCTGCATAGTTCTTTTCGTGTCCAAGTGCGACAGAACATCCCAGCTGCAAGCCAAAAGCTGGAGAGAAATCCTCACAGAGAGCTGAGAGCCTGGCACAGGCTTTTCGGGATGAACATTTTCCCACAGGGAACGCTGTGGCCTTGTGTCACACATTCTGTGATTTCACCACTCACCTGGGCTTGGAGGCAGCATCATTCCCTGTTACATTCCTGCAAGCATCACTATGAGGGATGGACAATTCCCTCCCATCCCACAAGGTCCAGCCCTGCAGACTCCTCTTTGGAGCAGTTTCCTACAGGAATGCTCTCAGGCACGAGCACAGCTGAGATGTGGGACAGCACGAATCAATTTGCACTCTGCTCCTGCCTCCTCTCCTCCATCCCCCCCAAAAACCTCAGCTTTGAGATCCCAGTGAAGAAAATGAGGAAAAAGGAAAGGCACAAAGGAACCACCTTCACCTGGTGTGAATGGCAACCTACAGGTCTCAAAATGCATCCTGCAGCAGGTGAGGAACCTCAGGCAGGGATTTGGGCCAAGAGACACCAAGGATGAGAATTCATTGCCAAGATCCTGGGACACTGAGGGCATTGTGGTGCCCACAAGCCTGGGAGACCATGGAAAAGCACACACTGGGGGCAGGATTCCTGCTGGATCCTTTGCCACATGTGGAGAACACGTGGGATCTCGTCTCCAGCTCCTAATCCCTGCTTCCCACCGGCATCCAGCTCCCAGCTGCTCCTGCCCAGGGCTCAAATCCTCCTGCAAAGCTGTCCTCCCCTCCCTGGGAGCTGACTAAGGAGATGTGTCATGGTCACAAGGCTGCCCCTCTGCATCCATCACTGCTGTGGCACTTCCCCTTCGGCCTGGAAGTTGGAGAAGCAATGTCCACGTGGCACAGGAGCAGCGGGGGAAGAGGTTCCTGACTGCAGACAGCAGCTCTGTGTCCTTGGGGACTCATCCAGGTGATCCTGGTGCTGTCCCACAGCTCTGCCACGTGCTGGACCCATCACTGAGAGAGCAATAGATTACCCTAGGAATGTGCTCTCTGTTGCTCAGAGTGCCAGGGAGGGAGGATCCTCATGGGAAAGGGTGAGGATGAGGCCATGGAGACCATTTTTGGCACAGGAATTGAGGGAGACCGAAATTCCTGAGCGTGGGGAAGCCACAAAGCACCCAGCTCAGCCAGCAATGCACGGGGACATCGGTCAGCTTCCCTGCAGGGAAAAACTTTATTATTTTATATGTTATCTCCCCACAATCCATGGCAAGGAACAGGGTATCCATTGCCAGGAGATGGGCTTAAAAGCAATCAGGGTCTAGTAAGACCTCAGGAAACTCAGCTTTCCCCTAATTCCCATGCCTTGGCGTGCAGTCTGACCACATCTGTGCAGCTGTGTCACCCCAAGCACAGAACCCAGACACTTCCAGTGCCAGGAGGTTTCTTCCCCCTTCTGTGTGTCTCTGGAGGCCAGGACCTGAAGCGATAAACACAAGAGCTCCTAAAACTCGTGACCTGCTGACTGTGCAAGCACTTTATCCACCCAGGGCAGATTGGAACTCTTTTTTTTTTTTTTTTTCCCCATGCCTTGCCTTAAACAGAGGAATAATCTGTGTTTTGGAGCAGTGCATCCTTTAGCTGTGTATCCAAAAATCCCCTACTTGCTTCCAGAAGTTGGTAGGAAACTTTTTCCCAAGAAAAAAGCCTCCTGCTGCTTTTTATTCTCCCAGGGACTGAAGTTCTCTACCTGGATGTGTCCACTGGCCACACAGGTACATCCTCATCCTCCCATCTCAAACTGAACCATGGAATCACAGCATGGTTTGGGTTGGAAGGAACCTTAAAAACCACCCAGTTCCACCCCCTGCCGTGGGCAAGGACACCTCCCACCATCCCAGGTTGCTCCAAACCCTGTCCAGCCTTGCCTTGAACACTTCCAGGGATGAGGCAGCCACAACAATCCAGGCAAAGGAGGCTCAGTTACTCTGAGGAATAATCCCATTAAACACCACACACCAGGGCTGAATTCCTTTATGCCAAGCCTGTATTTTCCAGCGTGTGCTGTAAATAAGTATCTGATTAAGGCAATAACCCCGGTGCAAAAAAAGAAGATTTACATTACCACCTTTGAGGCACCACAATATCTGGTGCCTGCACGTTGCAAAAATTAAACCCTCCCTCCAAGCACTCGGAAGCAACAGGAATCACAATTGCACTTTGTGGGAAAGCCCATGGGGCAGAGGGAACTGCCAAGCATGGGTACACCATTCCCAAGCACTGCTGAGAGAGCACTTCCCACCCCAAAGGCAAAGGGTGAGCGGC
Organism: Pachycephala philippinensis; assembly: GCA_013397055.1. Lineage (NCBI taxonomy): Eukaryota > Metazoa > Chordata > Aves > Passeriformes > Pachycephala > Pachycephala philippinensis. The sequence goes on along the minus strand of VWZT01001856.1, from coordinate 100,382 downwards.
CCTGATCCTAAACCTCCTGCAGAGAGCAATCCCAGGATTGCAGGGATGCTCCAGCATCACTCCTGGCACTGGGAGCACCGAGTTACACCAATTAATTACTCCAGCACCAGCCCAACCCCACAAAAACCAGTAGGATCATTTCCTTAATGATGCTCCTGTGTGGCGAGCTGGGAAAGGAGGAAGCAGGGAGATGCCAGGTTTGGAGAGGCTGGAGATGGAGCCAGCTGAGATGGTTGGAGGAGATGTGCATGTAGATGAGTGTGGGCACAGGTGCCAGGCTGGCAAAGTGAAACCAGCAGGGTGCAATCACCTCCTCTTGCACTGGCAGCTCGCTCTCCCCAAAATATTTGCTGGACAAGCTCTAACCAAAGCTTCAGGGGGAGGCAGCCAAACTTCCCTCTCTGCTAAATCCATCTCCCAGGACAACATCCTCCCATGCCTACAGCCATCCTGCAATTAGTTTCTACCCCACTTCCCCTTTCCTGTGGCAATTCACAGGGATGGGAGCCCAGAAAACGGGCCAAGTTTTATTAATAGGGATTAAAGAGATGGCATTAACAGATAAAAGATGCAAACACTCTACCTGCATTACTTCATCTCACTCTTCTTCTTCCAACAGGCCCCCCAAGGTCGCTCCATCCTCCCTGGGGACATCCAGGTCCTCTCCCCCCTGCTCTCCACTGTCTCAGCTGCAGCAGTGATCCATGTGCTCCTCCACGTGAGCCCAGCTGATGAGGAAAGATATTAATGAAGTCAGTTCCATTAGATTAGTTCCATTAGATAGTCCCAACAGATGACGTAGGTGAGGTCAGTCCCGAACTGAAGCCCTGAGCAGCTCTGTTCACCTTTGTTCACATCCTGTTGTTCATCCTGAAATTTCTGTAGTGATGCTCAGGTTTGTTCCCTTCCTCAGAAAGAAAAAAATAAAATTCCCTTATCAATAGAAGGCATTTTGGTCCATCTATTCAAGCTTGTGATATCAGTTAGATGTTTACTGAGCTTTTCACTTGCTCAAAACAGTGCCATAACTCACCTTGACTAAAGTTCTGTCCAAGGAAGAGGTCAGAGGAGTTTAATTCAAGGGGTAAAGGCTCAAACTGGACATCTGTCCATGGCTCGGGCTGTGGGTGGCAGCACCTCTGTGTAGGAGTCAGCGTTGCTGCTGCGTTTGGGCAAGAAAACTCCCCATTAATGAGCTTTTTGCTTTTTAAATATGAGAGTGAAGCTGGGTCTATAAATGGAAAATAAATTAGCGGGCCCCATTCAGGCACAAACGCCTGAAGATGCGTTCTTGTGTGAAGATCATCTCTGGCAGACCCAAATCAGAACAGGTCCAAAACTTAGCTAAAAGTCAAACCAAGCCTGCCTTGGGCTGCCAGTGATGAGCAATGTCGTGGATTGCTGCTCCCGAGAGAAAACCAGCCCTGTCCTGCAAGGAGAGGAGAACCACATGTTTCAGGGAGCAAAAACCAGGATCTTGAACTGTCTGGAAGTCAGCAGCATTGCTGATTTATGTCCAAAAAATGTGTGGATGTGGCACTTGGGGACATGGTTTAGCGGTGGGTTTGGCAGTGCTGGGCTGAGGGTTGGACTCCATGGACTTTGAGGGCTTTTCCAACCTTAATGATTCCCACAGAACAAGGATTGCTCACCCCAAACCCTCCAAGACTAAACAGTGACATCGAAGAGGAGTGTATTTAACCACGGGTACATCGATTTGATGCCTTAGGTTTTAACTTTTATATGTTTCAAATCCTGCATTCCCAGTGTGTAACTCTGCAGTGTCCTGCAGCCTGGGAGCTGCTGCTCTCTCATGCTGAGACAGACAGAACAAAGCCTCTCCAGGCTGCTCTCCAAGGACACCCAGCCCGGCCTAGGCCCAAAATGTGTAACCCAGCATCTTGAGAAGGGGGGCAAGCTGAGGGGAAATTCCATCATTAGCTAAAGTTTAATTGGTGAAATTGGGCTGAGATGCAAATGGAGCAAAGCTATAAAAGTGTGAAGAACTCGTGACTCGGGGTCCATCTTGGGTGCAGCCTTTGGCCTGCCCAGGGTGTGCCTCTGAAGGCCTTTCAAATAAATATCCACCTTTATTCCCTTCCTCCTGTCCAGTCTCTGTTTCTAGGTTGGCCTCTTTAAGCATCAGATTAAAGCCCATGGGCATCATCCAGAGCGTGGCCAAGGGAGCTGCCAGGGACAATTCCATGTGAACCCTTGGGAAAGGGCAGGGATGGAAGCATGGCTGGGCATTGCAGGACTGGTGGTTCCACTCAAAAGCAAGCAGATATGAGATGTCCTGAGAGAGAATTTCCCAGGAATGCATCACAGCAAAGGGGTGCTGCCACCCCAACACCATCTCAGAGGGGTCACGGCCGGGTCCTTCCTCAGGCACCACTTCCTGACCGCTCACAGCTCTCAGCAGGAATTCCTTCTGGATTGAGGGGTACTAACTCACCACCTCAGAGGCAAAAGAGAGCTGCTGACCCTTTCAAAAGGCCCGCAGCACTTTGCAGGAGCTCCCTGGGGTGCCGTGCTCCTCGTGAGGCGCCGCAGATGAAGGAGCAGGAGCGCTTTGTGCCTCGCACATCCCACGGACAAACAGCGCATCCCACTGCCGTGATTCACTCACACTCCCCAACCTGGCAAGGTGCGAGCGCTTGGGCGGCTTCCAAGCTCTGCCTATCCGTGCCTCGGCATCAGACCAGACTGGAAATAATTCCTGGAGACGGGGAAGGAGTTGCTCCAGGCAGATTTTGGTGCATTAAATGGCTGGTGAAGCCCCGTGAGAGACAGAAGCCAAATCGATTAGAAAGTCGAGGCTTGATGCCCTTCCTCAGCTTTATAGGAATTTCCACCAACCTGCACTAGGAAAAGTGGAAATCTTAGGAGGTGATGGAGGAGAGAAGCCCCAAGTATTTGTGGTGCCTCAGAGAGCAAGCAGCTCATCCTGCTTTGTTTGATGGTTTTGAAGAAGAACAGAGATTGCTCCAGCCTAAAGCAATGCCCAGAGCAGGAGACACCACCCCATAAGACAAGACCCAGGAGGGCAATTCCAGCAGCACAAGGCCAACCTTGGCAGCCTTTCCAGATTTCCAGATTCCTGGGGTTTGATCCAGAGGCCATTGGAGTTGAGAACACAGAGACTGCAGAGCTGATGTACTACAAAGCACCCATCTCGTTTGGGTAAGTGCTGAAACACTCAGTCCCTCCCTGATCCCTTCTAGCACACAATTCCAGAACCCACAGGGCTCAGCCTCTTTGACTGCCAAAGGCCAGCATCCTAAAAGGATAACCCAACTTTCCCTGTATATCTCCATGAAAACAGCCTCCACAAACTGCTTGGGATTGATCCAGCAGATCTTAACCATCTGCCAGCTGCAGGCTCTGGAAGCAGGTGAGGATTTGCTGCCAGCACTTTGCTGCGTTCCCAACTCGACTCTGCAGCTTCAGGAGGTTGGACAGGTTCCCCCTGCCGTGATGGGAATGCTGAACAAGAGAACTGCAGTGTCTCATCCCCAGCATGGCATGGAGGGCACTGTGGGAATCTCTGCAAGAGCTGGGAACTGTGGGAATCTCTGCGAGGACTGGGAACTGTGGGAATCTCTGCAAGAACTGGGAATTGTGGGATCTGCTCCCTGCAAGCGCACGGCAAAGGGACAGGTGACAGCAGCAAGGATGAAGCCCCTACACTCCATGTTTTCACAGGGCAGCCATGAGAAAATTCAGTTTTGGTTGCCCATCTGGAGAGCTCCTTTGGTTGCAGGTTGAGCTGACACAAAAACCCAGCTCAGGGCTGCAGGAGCCTGAGGGATCATGGAGTTCCAGAACGGTTTGGGTTGGGAGGGACCTCAAAGCCTCATTCCATGGGCAGGGACACCTTCCAGTAGGCCAGGCTGCTCAGAACCAGCAAGAAATATCTGTGAATTAATCCCAAGCTGTTCCCCTTGGGAATCACCGAGGCCTGGCAGCGGGATTCCAGGAGCCAGGCACCTGGGAAAGGACCTAGGAAAGGTGGCTGTGACCTGTGCTCCTGCCACCAGCACCCAGCACCTCTCAGAAAGTGGCTCCAACCTCCCGGGAGCCACGTTTTATCCCCATTTCCAGCAGAGCGGTTGCTACGGCAACAAAAAAAATGGTTTGCATTTTTAAATGCTCCCTCAAGGACATCCATTAAGGAGGCTGAGGATCGGGAGGGAGGAGGGATGGACTCAGCACGTGGCCCCAGCCCTGGATGAGCAGGTTTGGAGCAAGCCCAGGTGTCCATCCATGTAATAATGCATGGGTATTCTGGAGTGCAAGAGCCTCCTCTTCACACTCCCCCCTGCATCATGGAAGAGAAGATCCAGGCAGGAAAACTCTGTCACTGGCAGCTTGATACAAACAGAGAAAAACAACCCCAGCCTCACAAAAAAAAAAAAATTAAATAAATAAATAAAGGGGAAAAGAAAAAGAAAAAAGACGTTTTCCTCCAGAAGGTACTAAAATTGACTCCACTGTTCTCATTGAAACGGACAAGGACGTTCAGGCAGCGCTCGCCAAGTTTCCTTCCCGAAAAAGACTTCCAGAGAAAGTCCTCAGAGGGATAATTAACTGGCTGACAGACAGGAAGCCAGGATAAAAATAAGTGGAATATTTCCGCCGTGGAAGGAGATTATCTGCGGGATCTCTTGCCATGATTGCACAGCGACTGGCAGCTCATGGAGCTGCTCCCAGCCAGCTGCTGGAGCACGGGATTGGGTACCACCACTGCAGAAGGGAGAGCTCCCAGGTCATGGAATCACCACAGAATATTTGGGTTGGAAGGGACCTTAAAGCTCATCCAGTTCCACCCCCTGACACCTTCCACTGTCCCAGATTACTCCAAGGTGGAGCAGCCCCGGGAGTGGGAGGGTGCTTTGGGAAGGAGCTGTGGGATGGGATGAGGGCAGAGAACCAGCCTGGGGGTGACAAGGACCATAATTAATGTGTGGGTGATGCCTAAAGAGGCCAACCTAGAAACAGAGACT
>VWZT01001856.1:81534-95202 GCA_013397055.1 Pachycephala philippinensis | reverse complement strand
ATTTGAAAAATACAAAAGCTAAAACCTAAGGCATCATGGGCAGAGCCCTTGCGAGATCCCAGCTTCAGGCCAGGAAGAAAGAATTTTTAAAAAATTCCTAACGGGACCCTGCGCTGGATGGGGGGAGGAAAAAGCAACAACCAGTGGATTTAAACCCAACATTTATGCTGCTAATTGGTTTTAAATTCCCACAGTGTCCTGAGCGTGTTTTGAATCACTTCCACAGGCATGGGATGGACACAAATGGTGCAGATTGTCCGTGTGCCCATCCATGCAAATGCCACCTGGAATGCACGGCCTGCATCCCACCTGCCTGCCTCTCCCCAGTGTTCACGGGTGCTTCCCACCCTGGCAGCTCTGGAATTTTCTCCTGGCTCTCAAACCAAACTGAACTGGTGCAGAGTGGAACCACACCCTGCCTGTGTGGATGGTGCAGCCCTGCCAAGGTCTCAGTGGCTTTCTGTGCCACTGGCCCAGCCAGTGGTGGCTGCAATAATTACAGGGGAGCACCGTGAACCTCAGGGGAGCCAGAGGGAAAAGACAGACTCGGTGCAAGAGGAGCTACATGTTTTGGGAGCTAATAATGCAGAGGGACAGCTGGGTGTGGAGATGGTGCATGGGAAAAGCTGCACGGGTGCCACTCCTGGCTGGAGAGTCACAGCAGGGCAAGGGGACACTGGGGGCAGTGTCCAGGCACAGCCAGGCAAGGAAAGGTGTGTGGGACAGCTGGAAAAGCACTGCTCAGGCACCAGGATTTGCTTGGAGGGAGCACAAATCCAACATAGGAAGGACATGGAGTGAGTCCAGAGAGATGCTCCAAGGGCTGGAGCTCCTCTGATCTGTACCCAGGCTGGGAGAGCTGGGGGTGCTCACCTGGAGAAGAAAAGGCTCCAGGGAGAGCTCAGAGCCCCTTCCAGTGCCTAAAGGGGCTCCAGGAGAGCTGGAGAGGGACTGGGGACAAGGCATAGAGGGACAGGACACAGGGAATGGCTTCCCACTGCCAGAGGGCAGGGATGGATGGGATATTGGGAAGGGATTGTTCCCTATGAGGATGAGGTTTCCCAGAGAAGCTGTGGCTGCCCCTGGGTCCCTGGCAGTGTCCAAGGCCAGGCTGGATGGGGCTTGGAGCAGCCTGGGATAGTGGAAGGTGTCCCTGCCCATGGCAGGGGTGGAATGGGATGAGATTTAAGGTCCCTTCCATCCCAAACCATTCTGGGATTCTGTGATCCCTGAGCCCGACTGTGGAAGAGGTGGTGGGAGCTGTGATCCTGCCAGCCACATGCACTGAAGCACTGGGAATGTCCCCAAAAGACTGGTGGCTTGCTGGAGATGTTTTAATTGTTCACAGTTATTTGTTCCCTTCTGTTTTCCAGGCTTCCATGGTTTGAAAGCTTCCTGCTTGACCAGCGGCCCTGGTGACAAACCTTTTTGAAAAAAAGACCCTTTCAAAAGGGCTAAAGCAGATATTCTCTGCACTGATGTGATTTCAGAGCTGAGATTTAAAACCCAAGCAAACAACGAGCTCTTGCCATGGGCTGGGAGCTGTGGGGCCTGGTTCTGGTATGGGGGAGAAGAAATCAGTGAAATCTTAGGTACTACAAGTAAGCAAATCCCATCCTCCAGCCCTCAAAGATCCCCAGCCTCCAAACACACGTGTTCCTCGCTGCCCTGCTGCAAAGCTCCACATCTTCCCTCCTCCCACCCACCGGCTGTCTGTGCCACAGCTCCCAGCCTTTCCCCAGAGCCTGCTCAGCAAAGGATGCTCTTCCCCAAAGGAGCTTCCCACAAACGCTCTCCTCTCTGCTGAGGAATGCTCTGACACCAAAGCTGCTGGTTTCCCAACCTCTTACAAATCACTGAAAGTTGGAAAAGCCCTCTAAGATCATCGAGTCCAGCCTAGCGCTGCCAAATCCATGACTAAACCTCGCTACCCAGGCTCTGATTTTTGCCCATTTTTTGCCTTTCATTCTCCATCTGCAAAGAGAGAAGCGCTGAAGCAAAAATTTTGCCAGCAGGTCCCTGTGTCGGTAACCCCACATCAGGGATGTTAGGGGAGGTGAAAGGGTTAAGGCATGCTGGGGACAAAAGCAATGGATTTACTAAATGAAGCAGAAAATCCTACTGTTTTCTTTCCTGCCCTCGCTGGAAAACATTTGCCTACTCCCCTCCCGACTTCCATCAAAAGCCCTGCAGGGAATCAAACTGTTCCAATCTGGTTTTCTGGTTCCAATGGTTCCTAAGAGGTCAAAGCACTCTTTGGCCAGCAGCAACCTCTTCTTCTCCCTCCCCATCTGGCAAGGCAGGGGTTTAACACCCATCCTTGATAAAGAATTTTTTCCTCCCCATGCCTGATCCACTTTGGGAATGATTTTTCCTTGCTGGAAAACATTTGCCTACTCTCCTCTCGACTTCTATCAAAAGCCCCACAGGAAATCAAACTGTTCAAATCTGGCTTTCTGGTTCCAATGGTTCCTAAGAGGTCAAAGCACTCTTTGGCCAGCAGCAACCTCTTCTTCTCCCTCCATCCCTCCACATCTGGCACGGCAGGGGTTTATCACCCATCCTTGATAAAGATTTTTTTCCTCCTCCTGCCTGATCCACCTCAGGTTCTCCACCCTTAGAAACGCCTTCAAGCATGGTTGAGGCAGAGAAAACAACCAGAGAACATCCAGGAGGAATTCCTGTGAGGAATTCCTGCATTCTCTGAAATCTCCCGACTCTGCCAAGTTTTTCCAGTGCTCACAGGAGAAATGGGAAGTTCATTTTCGAGGAAAAGCAATGGGATGCCCAGCTCCCTGTGCTCTTCTTCCCCTGCAGAAGGAGCCATATGGCAGCACTTAACTGCACTCGCTGTGCTGGAATGCCTTGGCCTTCTGGCTCTCTCCTCCAAGGCTGCCCAACTGTGTGATTGCCACCAAGCTGCCACCTGCCTGCCTGGCACGGGCTCTGTCCCCCTTCCCCGGGGCTCCAAACTTCTGCAGGCAGCTTTGGAGGGCTGCAGCTCCTTTCCAACCTCGGATTTAGGGCGGTCTAGCTTGGCGTGGCCACCCGTGGTGCAGGCAGGGGTGTTCCTGCTGGTTCCCTCCAGGTCACAGCCTCCCCCGTGCTCCATAAACCAGTATTTGGGGCCAGCTCCTCCTCCTTTTCAGACCCCATCACGCTAATTCTTGTTGTCTTCGCAATGATTTTCCCCCTGGGTGGCATCTACCCTCTCCAAAGTGAGTGAAATCCCAAGCAGAAAAAGCCAAAAGGAAAACCCAACAAACCTGATAATGAGTTTAGGGGAACATCCACATCTGGCAGGTGTCACACCTGATCCCACATCCCAGCTCAAACCACGGGATGGACACTGTGCTCTTCTCGGCACACCGAAGTGGCCACAGCTTTCCTGGCAGCCCTGATGAATCAGAAGCTGCTCTTCTCCTTTTGGTCACCTCCTGAAGTTGGGTTTGTTGAGAGGAGAGTGGTGGAGGACCAGCTTTGGCACCTCTCGCAATGGGATCCTTAGGGTTTCCTGTGCAGGATCAGGAACTGGACTCGATGATCCTTGTGGGTCCCTTCCAGCTCTGGATATTCTGTGTCCTATTCCAGCCAGCAGAGCAATCCAACAGGGATGGTCACAGACCTCAGCAGCTAGAAACAGCAGGAAAGGGGAGCCTGAAGTGCTCTGAAAATAAATTCAACCCCAGGAAACATTCTAAGGGAAGCCAGACAGGTGTTAAATCACAACAGCAGGTATCTGCCTTCAGATCTTGTACACCACAGTGTTAACGATAAAATCCAGATAAAATCCAGGTTTCTGCTTTCCAGTCAGAGAGAATAAAATATTGGAGCCACTCACCATTACAGCCCAAGCAGGGTCTGGGTGGGCTGGCAGGGGAAAGCTAAGATTTTACATGGGTGAGTCAAACAGCAATAAGATTTCGTATTAAAGAAAAAATCACATTTGGTGTTAAACTCGGTGTAGTTGGACAGTGAGGCTCGATTCACTCCCAGGAGAGAAGATCCATGGAGGGTTTATCTGCAGCTTAAACACATCCCTTTACAAGTTAATCCTGTCCCACTGTCCTGGGCTACCTGGGATTGTTGCTCAGTGGCTCTGCCTTGGTCCCTGATTTAGGGGAGCTCGGATCCATCCAGCTCCACACAGGGACCAAAACACACACAAGGCACCTCCAGCACAACCAACCCCTTTTCCCTGGGCTCAGCTTGGCCAGCTGCATCATCACAGCTCATCCTTCCTGCCCCAAACCCGCAGAGTTTGTGGGAACACAGTCAGACCACCCAAAGGGAAAGGAGGAACTTCTGCCATGAGGGTGAGAGCCACGCTCAGCCCTCCAGAGAGGTGGTGGCTCAGCAGGATCCCTGCCAAGCACCGAGTGTGCCACGGGAGCAGGGGCTGGGGCACAGACAATGCAAGGAGAGCACCCATTAATTCGGCTCGCTCTGCACAAAGCCTTATTTTTAGTGCTGGCGAGCGGAGCCAGATTGGCAGCATTATAAATAGAAGCCTTCTATTTATCCTACAGTCTCGGCACCGCCGCGCTCAGGCAGTGCTACGACCTCAATAAATCCAGATTAGGTGCTGCCGAGGCTGTGTCACCACGGGAATGACATCTCCTCTGTGCTCAGGCACAGCTGAGGGGGGCTGCTGGCCCTGTGCACCAGCCTGGTGCCTCCTGATGTGTCTTGGTGTGACACGAGCTGCTGCTCAAAGAGAAAGTTCTGCCCCTGAGACAGGGGATCCCACCTCCAGACCCCTCAGTCCTACAGAAAAGGTGATTATAGACCTCACATTTTGGGGATTTGAGGGTTTGCCTCCCAGGACGGGGAGCATCACACTCCACACCCTGTCCCTGAGTTTCAGCCAGCTGAGGAAGCCGTGGTGTCCTTGACATCACATCAGCTGCACCCACGATGGCAAAACACCAGGGCTGGGAGTGAGAGCAGCCTGCTGTTCTGGAAAGGTGGGGGGAAAAGGGGTACAGCAGGAAAAACAGTGTGGTTTGAGTGAATAAGTATAACCAGTGTTGCTTTTCCAACAAGCTGACTGTCAACAACAATTAAAACACCAAATCATAATCCTGGAACAGTTGGGGTTGGAAGAGACCTTAAAGATCATCTCATTCCATGAGCAAGGACACCTTCCAGTGTCCCAGGGTGCTCCAAGCCCCAATGTCCAACCTGGCCTGGGACACTGCCAGGGATCCAGGGGCAGCCACAGCTTTTCTGGAGCTCTCCCAGTGGGAGATGATCCCATTTCATATCAGCTTCAGAGGTTTCAGAATGAGTTCCCTCTGCCTGAAATGAAAGCAGCAGCTCTCAGATGCTTTCAAAANAGATGCTTTCAAAAAAAAAAAAAAAAAAATTTTGAAATCTTCACTCTTTTTAGGACAGAGCACTCTGGTACCCCAGCTACGGAGCCCGAGGGACAGCACAGGCTGTGACACACAGCTCCTCGCTTGGAAAGGGAAGTGGAATAAAGAGCTGAACCCACCCAAAAAAAGCTGCTAATGGTTTGGGAGCAGGGTGGGGTGTCCTGTGGCTTGTTAGCACCCCCACCTGGTCTGTCAGCACCGGCTGCCCCTTCCAACACAGATCCAGCTCCCAGGGACACGCTGGCTCCTGCCAGGACAAGTTTGTGCCCTGGACATCCCAGCCCTGGCACGCTCTGCCTGCAGACAGCTCTCCTCCTGCTTGCTCCTGACGTGAGGAACCTCTCACCAGAGGATGTGCAGCTCATTTTCCACGAATTCTGCCCGAGTGGAAGCAACTTGAGCCTGGAGAGACCTCGTGGATCCCGGCTCCTGATGGCACACCCCATTTTGGGGAGGTTTGGACCATGTTGTGCCCATCCTGTCCCTCTGGTTCCTGCCACAGTGCTGAGCTCCCAGACACACACCAGGGTGCTCCAGAGGAGGAGCAAACAGGCTGGAAAGCTGACAGCTAGGTTGGCTTCCCTTGGATCTGTTCCTGAGCTGCCAGCCCAGCCAGACAGAAGGCTGCTTCCTTATTTATTTCATCATTAAAGTGAAAGGCATCTTCTGGGAAGCCCATTTTCCTCATTTACCAGGCAAGGTTACAATAGTCAGTGGTTTGCCCAAAGATTTATGCCTTCAGGATCCTTGAGAGGGTTTTCTGCTCCACCAATCCCTCATCTCTAGAACTGAGGATGGCAATCCCAAGGGATGAAGCACACAAGCCGTGGAAGAAGCTGGAAAACACTCTTTTTCTCTGCTAGAACTCATTTCAAGCCCCGCTGTCCCACTGCAGCGACCATAAACAAGCTGCAAAGCAATTCCTCCCAAAAATCCATGGGGCAAATCCTACTCTCAAACCAGAGTCAAAGGAAGACCTGCTCTAGCACCAGCCCAGCTGGGGTAAGTCAGTGTTCAATCAATATGAAGCAGTTTAATCCATTTATGCCTTGTTCAGAGAGAAGAAAACCCTTCCCAGAGCTGTTTCCTGCACAACCACTGGGCATGGGCAGAAAAGATTGGAGGAGGGTCTTGTCCCACCTCATCCCACAGAGCTTTGATGGCAATCCCAGGACTGTCCCCCTCCAAAGCTTTGGCAAATCCTGCCAACCATGAGGAGCAACACCACAGCACTGAGCTCAGAGCAGAAGGAACACGGGATGCATCTTGGCTTTCTCATTTCAAATCCTTGGAGATGGGCTCAAATCATCCCTCCAGCTGAGCACAGGTTATTTTCTTCCCTGTGCCTCAGTTTTCTGCCACAATTACGGAAAGGAATTGTTCCCTGTGAGGGTGCTGAGGCCCTGGCACAGGGTGTCCAGAGCAGCTGTGGCTGCCCCTGGATCCCTGGAAGTGTCCAAGGCCAGGGATGGGGCTTGGAGCAGCCTGGGATAGTGGAAGATGTTTCATGGCAGGGGTGGGACTGGATGAGCTTCAAGGCCCTTTCCAACCCAAACAATTCCAGGATTCCATGCTGACTGTGCCCAGGGCTATCAGCATGTGCTGCCTTTGGCCCCCCAGCTCCATCCTGGTCCTCATCAGGAGCAGCAGTTTGGTGTCACTGAATCCAAGCAGCCCCTGAGCGTGCAGTTTATGTATTTCTAGATCATTAAGCCTTCTCCTAGCGACAGTGTTTAAAAGCCACGATGACGTGTCGTTCCTCTCCCCCCTCTTCTGCTGTTTGGCTCTTGAAAATTAAAAGATAAGCTTTGTAAATCTCACTGAGAAGAGGGAACTGTCACTTCAGCTTTAGAAGAAAAGCCAGCAAAGAAACAAAATTCCTCTTTTGGCAGAGGAGGGGAAAAAAAAATCCATTATTAAAGGCTTAGAGACAAAGGCTCTCGACACAATTAAAGGCAAACCTAAGCCTTTGAAAGCAGAGGGCATGACACTGGAATACACACAAGAGGTAGAGATGAAAGCCTCCATTGTGGGGCTGCTGAAAAAGTTAAAAAAAAAAAGAAGGGGAGAGTTTCAATGGATGCATTTGCCTAAACCAAACTGGATGAGAAGCTTCCTAGAGAAGGGCTGGAGTCTTCCCATGTGTTTACACAATGCCAAGAGCCGCTGGGCTCACTCTTAATTAGGATCCCGGGGCATTGCTGGAATAACTTGGGGAGCGAGGGTCACGGCGTTCATTAAGCAGAAAGAAAACAGGGCTCCGATATTTTCTGTGGGAAAATTTCCACCTGGGGAACCTAATCTTCCTTTCCAGCCTGCTAAGCTGAAGCAGAAAATGTTTTGGTTTGGCGTTGTCAAGGCATTTGTCACTCTGGGGACGCAGTGCTGCTCTCCAGGCACACGGGTGACTCTCAGCCCAGCAGCAGTGGGAAGATGTGGCCACCTCTGGAAAACACTGAGCCTTCCTGGCCTCTTGCAACCTCTAAATTAAGAGCACCAGATCCAAGGAAAAGCCGTGTCCAGGGTGACAGAAACGTTGTTGGAGTGCTTTGCTCCAAAACCTGCCCCTTACTCCCGACCCCTCCGTGTCCAGCCAGCAGCACCACTGTGGGAATGAGAGGAGTAGAAACCCCCACAAACACTGATGAGTTTAATTTACAGCCCTGGAAAGAGCTTGGGTTGATGTAATGATAAAAGTATACAGATCTTAAGTAGAAGAATTGTAAACCTATGTTTCTATAGTTATAAGTAAGAAAATGTATTGGGTGATGTGGTGAAGGGTTTTAAGTATGATAATATGATGTCATAGTTTAAGTTAAGAATTTAGATGCTTTAATAGAAGTATCTGTGTGCCTGTGAGCTAACAAGTTATTGGTCAAGAAACAGATACAACGCAGTAAAAAGTACCAAAGGTGATAGGATATGAAATCAAAACAAAGTTTAGTGTTAATTGTCTATTGGACTAGAAAGTTCTAAATTGCCATGGAACTCTGAAACTCGTGACTTTCTTTGGTTATGGCTCCTTGCTGTTAAACCTGTAACTCCTGAGACTGAGGCCTCGTTTGATTTTTTGAGTAATAAGTCACAAATAACAGAGTTGGTCCCGTCTCTTGGATCAGGCTCTGACACACCACGAGCCAAACGCTCACTGTGAGATGCTCCCGACCGCCATGGAAATGTCCAAGATCCTTCACTGATATTTATCAAACCCTGTGCTGGTAAGAGACCATCAGCACCACCCCATAAAATCATGGATTTGCCATCCATGGATTTGCCATCCACGGATTTGCCATCCACCCTCTGCTGCCTCTGCCCAAAGCCAGGGTGGCCTGACCCTACGTGGCTGCATCACGCTGGGGAGATGTTTCTGCTGTCCTAAACTCTGACTCCTCCCTGAGAGGCTCAGATGGCTTTAAAGGAGAGCAGCTGCCTCTTTGCTGTGGATCACATGTCTCTGGAAGGGGATGCTCCAGTGGTGGCTGGTTTTCCCCACCTTTGTGTTAACACAGGCAGTTTAACTTTTATTAATGCTGGGTTTAATCCAGGCCTCAGCAGGAAGGGCAGGAGTTACTTTATACCCATTATTGGGAGGCTGGAGGGGGAGATTGTGTGGTAAGGACAGTGCACAGGGTCCCAGGAAGGCCTGTCATTACAGATAACTGGCTTTTTAACCCTAATCCCCCTCTTCACAGAGCTCCTCAGGTAGCTGAGCCTGTTTTGGGATGACTTGGGTGAAGGCCAGAGCCATGCCAGGCACACTCACATCCCGCTCATGGCCACAGGACAGGCTAATTCACTGTCCTCAGCTCTGAAAATAAAAGCAAGGCCCAAGGATGGGTTTAGATTCCTCTTTTTTGTGTGTTTTCCATTGGTTGGCTTCATCACCAAGGAGACTGAATTCCTACACTCGCTGTTTTAGACATTTCCCCGGAACATAAATCCTGGCTCCTGTGCCAATGGCCATCACGGCACAATTACATAAGGAACGTGGTGTGTGCTGAGCTGCAGCTTTGCTCGCTGTACCTGTGATCTGCTGGCTTTTTATGGCCATCCAAAGGGGAAAAGGACATCCTCCGGGTCTGCTCCCAGCCCAAATCCCTCCTGGCGTCGTGGCCCAGCATCGTCTCGAATCACTCGCTTCATATCCATGTAGAAAATCCTGCCTAAAACACAACAGGGAGAGGAAAATAATTCCTGGTGTGCTCCTGCAACAGCAGCTGAGGCACGAATTCAGAAAATACCACTGTTAGCAGGGCACTTGCTGACCCCAGTGAGCAGCAGTGCCTCTCTCTGTGCCCTAATCCTGGCTGGTTTTTGTCCCTCCCCCCTCTCAACCCCACTCCTAAATGTGAGATCAGTTTTCAAAGCGCCACACAGCAGCACCGCTGGATGGTGTTAATGGGAATTCTGTGCCCGGGATGCCTTTCAGAGCACAGGACTCACCGAGTTTATCTGAGTCCCCCAGGACACAGACTGTCTCATGTTGTTTGCCTGACGCCTGTCACGCTGGCCTCCATCTCCATGGCAATCCCGAAAATCGAGCACCTGACCAGAAAACGGGAGGCAGAGCTCCTGTGAGGAGGGCAAGGCAATGCCCACCGCAGGATGCCAGAGCAAGAGATAACTGGGATGTGTGCCATGGGTCAGAGATGCCATGGGGGCTCTCAGAGCTGTGAAACCTCAACACAAACCCACTGTGGGTCACTTACATAAATGGTTACCTAATGATGTGTCCTCCCAAATCTGCATCACAGGGAACTGATCTGCCGTGATGCCTTAGGTTTTGGCTTTTATATTTTTCAGATCCTGCATTCCCAGTGTGTAACTCTGCAGTGTCCTGCAGCCTGGGAGCTGCTGCTCTCTCATGCTGAGACAGACAGAACAAAGCCTCTCCAGGCTGCTCTCCAAGGACACCCAGCCCGGCCTAGGCCCAAAATGTGTAACCCAGCATCTTGAGAAGGGGGGCAAGCTGAGGGGAAATTCCATCATTAGCTAAAGTTTAATTGGTGAAATTGGGTTGAGATGCAAATGGAGCAAAGCTATAAAAGTGTGAAGAACTCGTGACTCGGGGTCCATCTTGGGTGCAGCCTTTGGCCTGCCCAGGGTGTGCCTCTGAAGGCCTTTCAAATAAATATCCACCTTTATTCCCTTCCTCCTGTCCAGTCTCTGTTTCTAGGTTGGCCTCTCAAGGCATCAGTTCTGGTAACGCATCAGGGAAGATGTGTCAGGAGGAATTTGTGATCCTGAGCGCTGGAGCTTTCAGAGGTGAACATGTTGCCTCTCTGCGCCCCAAAAAGCACCCCAAAAGAAGAGAAAATCCCCCACACACTGCTCAGTGTCTCTGCATTTGACCTCCCAACCTCCGAAAATGCAGCCCAAACACATCTGGTCTTCAAGGCTGGCCTTTTACATCAGCCCCTATTCTGTCCTTTTCTAGACTCAGCAGCAAACCCTTTCTTGAAGCAACAGCTGGTTTCCATGATCTTATTTTCAAGCCAGCTCCTTAACACAGACTCCCTTCCCCTCCTCCCCCCACCCAGTTTTAGCTGTGTTACTGCTCCATCTGGTCCCTCTGTGCTTGGAGGAATGCCAATACCTCCTAGGACAGAAAAAAAGCTCCTCTTCGGTTTGGGATCGCTGGGGAAACGTGAGCAGGCGGTGGCAGCGTCTGTGTCCGTTTTCAGCTCCGACCCTGGAGGCTTCCAGCAGCTCTGAGCCTGTGCCTGCTGCCAAGTGAAGGTGATCTCCAGCCCCCTGGGCATCTCTGTGTACCCCTCGGGCCACCCTGAGGTACAGACAGAGAAGCTGAGAAGGTGACATTGCACAGAAAACCATCCGACTGGGGGTTTAACCTGTTTGCTGACCTCAGGCATCCCTCTCCTTCTGCTCTTCTCCCCCCAAAAAACGGAACACAGCAACTTCTAAAGATGCTGGTGAGGGTAGAGGGAAATCCTGAAAGATTTCTCCATAATCCAGGAGGCTGTGGCACGATTTCTCACCTGTTGAATGCTGCAGCAGCTCTGCTTTCCTGCTCCATCCTGCTCCTGAGCCAAGCAGCAGCACCATTTTTTTAGGATTGGTGAGAGGGAATACGTAGTTTGCTGTTTCTGGCTAAACCAAACCAGACAAGCATCCTGGAAAACATCAGGAAGCCCAGTCCAGGATGAAGTAAAGGCTCTGGGGCACTTCCCATTGTTGCTGGTGCATGTGAGGAAAAGTTCCTTTGTTTCTAGGACAATAGCTTCCTCGCCTCCAGGGATCCTGGTCGGAGCTCCTTTCTCGCCTGTGTTCCAGCTCAGGAATGAAAAACAAAGAAGGAATTGAGGAAAGTCAGGCCGAGCAACCCCAGGAAAGGGTGGGTTTGTGCTCCCCTGAGCACGGGCTTTGTTAGGGCAGCCAGGGAGGTGTGAGATTATGGCAAAGGGGATTTTCCCTGGTGGTAGCAGCCACCTCTTCCCTTCCCCTGTCAGGCAGGGGCAAACCCCCCTGGTGCCCTACGGTGGCCATGGCTGGGCTTGTCACAGGCCCTGGGCTAGGGAGACCCACAGGGGACAGGGATATAAAATCTCCAGGGCTTGGGGCCATCCTGGGAAGCTGCAGCCCCCAAAAGCAGCGTGAGCCAGCTCAGTCTGCCTCTCTGTCTGCATCCAGCTCCTGCCTAATGCGAGGAGACAGGAGAAACACTCACACTGACAGGCACACATCCTCTGGGAGCGTGGCTGTGCCTGCCAGGGAAGTGTTTCCACAGTGGCTGAGCATTCCCAGCTCCGGGAAGGGGGGTGATGCCCAGGCAGGTGAGGAGGCAGCTGGTTCATGCCATGCTGATTGCCAGGAGAGCGAGTTCCCTGTTTAAATCAGCACAGCCCAGAGAGGTCCCAGGTGGAGAAGGGAGCCCAGGTAGTTCCTATGGGTATGAAAAAAGGCCTCAAGCAGGAAATTTCCTTAGCCTTTGCAGCACTTTGTGAAAGTTCTGTCTTTCCCATGTAAAGAATTTAAAACAATGTTATAGTTTTATAAATTTCTGCACCTGCACTTACCTCTCAAGGACTGTTGTGGCTTCAACCAGAAAAACATCCAGAAACGGATGTCTCAGAACTGGAGCAATCACCCCAAGGGGGGGATGTCCAAGAGACCAATTACTTTATGCCATTCAACACACTTTTGCATATTAACATACAAAAGTTGTTCAATCTTTCATTAAACTCTCTCACTTCAGATCATTTCTTAGTAGCATGGACTTTGTTGTTCTACCTATTTGGGGAGCTACAGCCACAAGTTCCCAGGAGGAGCAGAGCTGGAGAAGGATTGCCCTGTGCTCACAAACACGTCGTGATGCAAGTTATACTTTTCTTCCAAACCCAGGAAGAGTCACAGAGTTGTTAAGGTTGGAAAAGACCTCCAAGATCAAATCCAACCATTCTCCCAGCACTGCCAAGGCCACCACAAACGTCCCCATGGCAACATTCGTGTGCCTTTTGAGCACATCCAGGGATGGAGACTCCACTACAACCCCAAGGCCTGAGCACTCTTTCTGTGAAGAAATTCTTCCTGATGCCCAATCTAAACTTCCCCTGGCCCAGCCTGAGGCCGTTCCCTCTCCTCCTGTCCCTGTTCCATGGGAACAGAGCCCAGCCTCCCCACTCCTGTCAGGGAGCTGTGCAGAGCCACAAGGTCCCCCCTGAGCCTCCTTTGCTCCAGCCTGAGCCCCTTTTCCCAGCTCCTTCAGCTGCTCCAAAACCTCCTAACCCTGCCCCATAATCCACACAGGCATATTTTTGGATTTAAAGGGATCCTGGATCAATCTCAGCCATCAGCAGGGCCTCAGATCCCTGCTGCCTCCCCATCCTGGCAGTGAGGAGATTCCCAGAACTCCAGGTCTGGCTTTGCTCTTGCAGCCTCTAGACATGAACCCAGGTTGTAGAAGGCAATCCAAAACCTATTAGGAAAGATTAACAGCCCAGAAAAAGCTTTTTTGGGGTGATGTCCATCCCAGTTTTGTAAAGCAAGGGGGACAAATCCTTAAACAGAGCCAACAGTGAGGAAGCCCTCATGGCTTGGGAAGGACCTAGCAGGCTCCTTGGATCAACTCTGCACTGCAAACTGTCCCCACATCCCCATTCTTTGCTCATCTCCACAAAAACAGGTGAGGGAAAGATGATTCTCTGCTCCCCCATGCATGCCCAGCATCCTCAGGAACAGGATTTAGTTGAATTTTCAGGAGCTGAAAATCTGAATTTTCTGGGAAAAAAACCACACAACAACAAAACAAACAAACAAACAAAAAAAAACA
>VWZT01001856.1:58535-80006 GCA_013397055.1 Pachycephala philippinensis | reverse complement strand
TCTCTGTTTCTAGGTTGGCCTCTTTAGGCATCACCATGAAGCCATCGGGAAGGGCTGGGAAGGTTGCCTTTGCCACAGGAGAACAAGAACCAGGGCTGTCCATCCAGCTGGGGCTGACCCCAGGGAGATGAAGGCAAGGATGCAGAGAAGCAGGAGGGAGGTTTGGGGTTTCTGCAAGCAGGCCATGAAATGGAGGTTTTTCAATGTAAAGAGGTTCCTACTGCTCTTAATTCCCATTAGCACTGCACTGAGAGTAACACACTGGGCTGGAGTCTCAGAGGAGGATGAGGGATCAATCATGGCATCATTCCAGTTGGAAAAGCCTTCCAAGGTCATCGAGTCCAACCATTCCCCCAGCACTGCCAAGCCCACCACTAACCCACATCCCCAAGTGCCACATCCACACGGCTTTTAAATCCCTCCAGGGATGGGGACTCCACCATTGCTCTGGACAGCTGAGCCAGGACCAGACAACTTCTTTCCATGAAGAAATTTTTCCTAAAATCCAATCTAAACCTAAACCAAGATGAGCTGGACTGTGGGGGGGGCACAGCCACCAGCATCCTATGGCTTGGATGAGGAGCACACCTCACCCAAAAGTCCTCTGCTCTCATTCAGCAGCACAAGAACTCCTGGCAGAGGGGTTTCTCTGTGGTTGCAGAGCACATTTTCGGTCCAAAATATTTTTCCCTTTTTTCCCCCATTTTTCCCCCCATTTTCCCCCCATTTTTTCCTGTACAAAGCAAGCAGCACACAAAGCACAAGCCAAGACCTAAGCTGTTCTCAGCCATCACGGCCTTGGAGGGATGGATCCAAGCTGATTTACCCCAGCTGGGAGCAGGCATCTCCAAACTGGAGATATTTCATCACCACGTGCCCACTGTGACAGCTTGAAAAGGAATCCTGCAGCACGAGGGATCATCTGTGTCCCAAATCCAAACATCCTGTGTCATCCCCTGCATCAGAAACCAACTGCTTTTGGCAAGTTCATGCTTAAAATAAAAAGTTTGGGGTTTCCAGTTTGTTCTTGAGCAGCCTTCATCTCCTCTGCACGGTGGAAGGAAATCCAAGGTGCTCCTTTCTCCCACAAAATGAGAATCTGCCACCAAATCCAATATAATCCACCTTATTTTTCAACACAGCTGCTGCTACACCCCCTGCAGACCTGGCCATCAAATGAGTGAGCTTTGATGGAAAAATTAGGCAGGAATTCCATGGCTGCAGAGGTTCCAGTCATCCTTAAAGGATGAGCTTGTCCCAAGTCTTTTCTTACATTGAACTGAAAATGTTTTCTTGCACCCAGGACAAAACTACAGCATCCCACCTCTACCCCACTCTCCTAAACAAACTTCAAAGTCCATCAGAGAGTTTTGATAACAAATAAAAAACCAAACCCACCCCAAAACCCAAAGGGAGAGTTACAAACAGCACCTATTTCTCCTTGGGGTGACCCAGCCAGGCTTGAGCATGAGAATTTTCACCCCTTTTTCAAGGCTGGTGATGAAGAACCTCTCCCACCCCACCAAGTGCAGGTAAATCACACTCACACCACACAGCAGCCCTGAATCCACAGCGCCAGGAAGGCTGCATTTGCTCAGAGATTTCCAGGAAATGAGTCAATCAGCAGAGGAGAAACGCTGTATTGAAAAAAGGGAATGGGAATTTAAAGGGATTCCTTTCAAGTTAACCAACAGAGCCCGTCTGATGCAGAAGCCACTGAATTTGCCCTTGGGCTGTGGGGAATGAGTCATTTTCCTTTCTCTCGCAGTATAAATGTCATTCCTTAGCGACCTCACCTTTTTCCCTGCATTGCTGGGAGACGGTGTTGGGCACTGCTTAAAGGTTTTTAATTCAGGGAGAGGGCACTGCTTAAAGGTTTTTAATTCAGGCAGAGGGCTGTTGGTTGCCCAGCCGGGGGTTTATTATGGGATTTTTCTCCTGTGCCTGGGGCTGGGAGCAGAGGGGCACCGAGAGGGGCTTCTCTGCTGCTTTGGCTGGCTCAGGCAGGGATGGGAAGAATGTGAGGGGAACCTTGGAATCTGGTCTGCAGAGCAGATGGCTCCAGCCCTCCACTAAAGTGCTGCCTGTATCTAAGAACGACTTAATCCCTGCCCACAACTCCACGTTTTTGAGCAATGAATAACAGAAAGGCACTCCTTCTACCCAAAGATCTCAAAAGGAGCCTGAACCCTAGGAAATAAATCAGCCAGGGAAGGAAGCTGAGCCACAGGAGACCCTAACCCTGACACATCCAGGTCCTACACAACAACCCAGGACTTGATAACCCCCAAGATGATCTCTACATGTCCCATTTAGCCCAAGGAGTAACTCAGTAACTTAGAAGGCTCTTTCCAACCAAGATTAAGGGACTGAGTGGAGCCTGCCTCCAGCAGGAGGATGAGAACCACAAAGATGCTCCAAGGGCTGGAGCCCCTCTGCTCTGGAGCCAGGCTGAGATTGGACGTGTTCACCTGGAGAAGAGAAGGCTCCAGGGAGATCTCAGAGCCCCTTCCAGGGCCTAGAGAGGCTCCAGAAGAGTTGGAGAGGGATTTTGGACAATGGCCTGGAGAGACAGGACACAGGAAATGGCTTCCCAGTGCCAGAGGGCAGGGATGGATGGGATATTGGGAGGAAATCCTTCCCTGTGAGGGTGGGGAGGCCCTGGCACAGGGTGCCCAGAGAAGCTGTGGATTCCTCTCCACTGGAAGTGTTCCAGGCCAGGTTGGAAAGGGCTTGGAGCAACCTGGGATAATGGAAGCTGTCCCTACCTATGGAATGAGATGGTGTTTTGGGTTCCTTCCAACCCGAGTCTCTCACTCATGGAAGGAAAGCACAGCACAAACCAGTACAGGCTGGCACCTCTGCTCTGCTGCTGGAGCTGGGCCACACCCGTGGACTGGGATAAAAAGTGGGGACATAAAACTTAACAGTACTCTAAAAAGGTAGAGGGAATTGGTCCATGAGATTTCCTGCCAGCCCGTGTCACCAACCTCCTGCTGCGTACATCCCAGCAGGAAAGTGGAAGGGAAGGTTTTGGAGCAATGAATGAAACAAAAATTCCCCTCTCTATTTGAAGCCTGCCCTGCTTGATCTGCACTGATGGCAGCCTTTGCATCCAGGCTGCCATCTGAAGCTTTGTCCTGCTGTTTTTCCCACTGTGGCACAGAGATGCACTCTGTCCTTCCTGCCTCCCTCATGCCCAGGAGCACAGGCCTCACCCCTTCCCCAAAAGCCTTTTTTAGGGAAGCTGTTAAATCAGGCTTCTTGCTGGCTCCTTCCACCATCCCAAATAACTTCTAATGAGGGTCAAGTACCAGGAAGGATGGAGTTGATCAACCTCCAAGGAGCTCTGAGGTGTTCACAGAGGTGCAGAGCCCAGCTCTGGGCACTTTACGGGCTCATCCCTTCCCTCTGTGGCTGAGAGAAATCTTTGCCTCTGCTTTGGCTTCCAGCAGGCTGAGCAACACAAGAAGCTGCTCTGCAAAATATGTGTGTAATCCTGAAGAGTTTTTTTTCCAGCTGACTTTTAATGAGACGTGGTCTCCCTCCCCACCAAGCTCCCCTTTAGACCAGCTTTGTTCCCTGCCTGGCGCGTTGAATCCCCACCAAAATACATCTCAGAAGCTGCAAAGGAAAGGAAAAACACACTTTCCCCTCTGGAGCAGAGAGGCAGCTGCACCCTGGGCTGCAGGGACGTGCTGGGCACCTAATTGCACACACACATCCCCACTAATTCATCCCCTAATTCATCCCACGTGCAGCCGTGCACGGAGTCAGCCCAGCCCAGGCTTTGAAGCAGAGCAGATGTGCCCCAGCACTGGGAAATTATCAGCTCCACGAGGCCTCCAGGCAGCCAGGGGACACAGTTGCCTTTGGCTGAGGATGAAGGCACCTTTCTGCTTTGGACAAGAGCAGCTGGACTCAGCTCGTGTTCCCCAAAATCCCCCCAGGCCATCGGTGCTCTCTGTACTCAGCAGGGGCTGCGTTTCACAGGCCCTCAGATTGCCCCCTCAGCAGCCAGGGGTTCCAAATTGTTGGTTTCTGTGTCTCCACACGCAGCTGCACTCCCAGATTTCCACCTGGGACACTCAGTCCCTTCTCAGAAGGCCCCTCAGGGTGTTCACAAGCCCAGGCTCCATCTGTGTGTGCAGCGTTGCCCACAGAGAGCAGAACACAGAGTGACATTTTTTGGACACATCCAGGGATGGTGAACACTTCCAAGGCCTCACCACCTTTCCAGCAAGGACATTTTTCCTGTTATCCAATCTAAACCTGCCCTGGAGCAGATGAAATAAACACTTTCACTGCCTGGCTCTGAGCTCCTGCCCATCAGGGAGGGTTCTTCCATGACATGCAGGTGGTGGGATGCTCCCAAATCTGGCACAAATGGAAAACACAGGACTGACATGCTCAGGTGAGGAATAAATTACAGCTGTAATGGTACAAAAGTGGTTTTGGAATAGAATCATTGAATCCCAGAATGGTTTAGGTAGGAAGGGATCTTAAAGTCCATCTCATCCCATGGGCCTGGACATCTTCCACTATCCCAGGTTGCTCCAACCTCGTCCAACCTGGCCTGGAACAATTCCAGGGGTGGGGCAAGACTACTCCTGTCCCATGGGAATACTCTGGGAATAAAAGGGCTGGGAGGAAGGCAGAAAAAAGATACAAAGCTCCCCATAAAGATATGGCTTAACTGCAGCCTGGCTTTCTTTGAGGGACAAAATCCACAGCTGTCCTTCACACATAAACATGCTGGACACCTCTAAAAGCACTTTTTGTCCTGTCTTTTGCAAGAGAAGCTTTAGTTACAGCACAAGCTGAAAACCAGAGTTTTCAGTGGGGTGGAGAAAGTGCCTCAGTAACCTCCAGGGTAATTACAGTGTTCAGTTTGCCCTGAAGCTCCTGAAGGCCAAGGAAATTGCTATGGGCAATAAATAGAAAAGGGTGGTCTGAGAGCCTGGTCTCTAGCACGAGGTCCATAATTTCAGACTGGCAAGGAGATGTTAATTTGTCTTTCGCTCTTTGTTTTTTTTTTAAGCACCATTTGAAGTGGTTTTACTTAAAAAGCCCACGTCAAACCTAACCCACTCTTCACTCCAGTACAAGATTTTTCAGCTTGATGTGTCCCTGAGCTGCTGTTCCAGCCCAGGAGGATGGTGGCTCACTGGCTGCCTCAAGATAAAAAAAGAAATGTCTAAGTCAGAGCTCTCCTTGGACCACCTAAATCTCACACTGCCATAATGATTTCATTAAACTCACATTTCCATAATAATACCATACAATTCCCACTAACCATACAGGCACAGGAGCATCCACGGACACAGGAGCACAGGACAGCAGCCCAAAAAACCTCACAGCTCCAGAGCTCAGTCACCTGTAAGTTCCCAGATGCTGCTGAACATAACCTCAGTGCAGAGGTGGATCCCTATTTTACAAAGGATGGGAAGAGTTTCTCCAGCTTTGTCCCACTCCTCCAGCTTCCAGCAGGAAATCTATCCACAACCTGACACTGGTTCCTCAGGAAGAACTAGGAAGCATCAGAGATTTTCCCAGCCACAAAATGCTCTTTTTTCACCCCCTATATTGTATCCTTGTGTTCCCAAGCAGGAGGATGTGGAAGCTGAGGAGCCCACATGGGGTTTTTCCCAGAACAAGCCTAAATTTCAGGCTCTTTCCCCAAGACACACAAACCTGAAGCTGGTCAGCAAGCCCAGGGAGCCCTTCCAGTCACTACCTTCAGGATGGAAATGCCTCTTCTGTTTTTGCCAAGCAGGAGCCACTTGTCTCCTCTTCGCATGGCAACTCCCTTGTGTCAATGGGAAAGGCCTGGAACAACATGCCTGGAGTTGGGAAGGATTATCTCACTGGTTCCTCAGGGAGAACTAGGAAACATCAGAGCAGAGATTTTCCTTGCCACAAAATGCTCTTTTTCCTCCCCCTATTGTGTCCTTGGGTTCCCAAGCAGGAAGATGTGGAAGCTGAGGAGCCCACATGGGGTTTTTCCCAGAACAAGCCTAAATTTCAGGCTCTTTCCCCAAGACACACAAACCTGAAGCTGGTCAGAGAGCCCAGTCACTACCTTCAGGATGGAAATGCCTCTTCTGTTTTTGCCAAGCAGGAGCCACTTGTCTCCTCTTCGCATGGCAACTCCCTTGTGTCAATGGGAAAGGCCTGGAACAACATGCCTGGAGTTGGGAAGGATTATCCCTCCATCTGAAGGAAGCAAAGCAGCTCCACAATTACTGAGCAGGCTGCACTATATGGCACAGGAGAAATAAAAGGGATTAATTAAGGCACTGGCAGCACAGAGAAAGCACTGACAGGTGCCAAGCCAAAACACAGGATCACAGGGATTTAACTTCACCTTTCAGCAGGGCTCTGCCACCTTTTAGCTTCTCCTGCTTGAAGATGTGCTGGCCACTCAGGCTGCTTGTGCCTCCAGCCACCTGCTGAACTTTTTCCACCTTTTTCCTGATCCCACTGAACTCCACAGACATCTTCCTCTCTTTGTTAGGTCAGGCTGACAACACTTTTTTTACTTTACTCGGAGTCCATTCCCCCCACTCCTGACTTTTCCTTCTCTGTTGATCCAATTCCAGCATCCCTCACTGATACCAGAGCTCACAGATATGGGATTTAACAGTGAAGCAGCACTTCACGGCTCAATATTTGATATAAAAGTTTAAATCAGCTGCTGTAAAATCAGATCACCCACACTTCATCTTCCTCGAGAAGTTCACCCCAGTAAACACCTAGGAGTAAATTACCTAATCCTACTGAAGCACTGATAGGAGATCAAACCCCACAAGAAAAAGCCTAAAATATTCTCTGGTCCAGACCAGTTCCAGGTGTTTTGGAAGCAGGAAGTCCTGCTGACACGGTTTAATGCTGGGCTTGGCAGTGGTTGGATTCTGTGATCTTAGAGGGCTTTTCCAGCCTTAATGGTTCTGTGATTTTTACCTTCAAGCCTCTCCCCGAAGGCAGCTGCACTGTGACTCTGCCTGGCTTTGAAAATCAGCTCAGCTGAATTGATTTTAAGCCAGGCAAAAAGCCTCACAGAAGTAAACATGACTTTTAGTGAAAAATATGACCCTGTTACTCGTCATCTGAGGATTTCGCTGTCTCACAGCACCTCAGAAGCCACAAAACTTCCAAGTCACTCAGGTTTTACTCCCATTTCCTAGAAATTCTTGCTGGTTCTCAGGTAGGAGTTGGTTTACCAGCGTCACTCCTATTAAGAACAGGCTTGATTAGACCATGCACCACCCCAGCGAGGACAATCAGAGCTGATCATTAATCCCAAACAGCATCACAGAGAAAAAGCCCTGCCGAGGAGGGAGGCAGGGCTCCGTCTCATTAGCAAGAACTGCATTTAGTGCCCAGCAGTGAGCATTTAAGGCCTGTGAGCACTGCTGGGAATGTTTCCCGTCCCCTCAGCTGACTCCCTGCACCTGCAGGAGGGGAGGCCTCCTCCAGAGATGCTCTGTGGTGCGTTAAGCATTTACCAGCCTCTGTTTATTTATTGCACTCAAACACCATGCAGAAGGGAGGGCCTGGCCCCTTTGCTCTTCTTGTGCTCGCTCTTCCCTCCTCCCCCGACTGCAAAACACGCTTTTGGTAAAATTAAGACACGGGACAAACACAGAGGCCTTTTTGTTTGAAGCTGCTGGAGCAGAAAGGCAGCACCACAGTGGCAGAGGGCCTGGCTGGTGAGAGCTGCTGGCATAGCAGGAAGGAAAAGGGATTTATGCTTGGCCAAGGGATGCCCAGCCTGGTTTAGTCCCACAGAAGTCAGCCAGCAGAGAGGGAGAAGAGGAGATGCTGTAGAGGTATCCCAGGAACCTCCCACTACAGCTCTCAGTTTGGGTTCCTCAAAGCACCTGCATGAAGAGCTGAGGGCCTGCACCCAAGACCAGCCCTCTGCCAGCAGACAGCAATTAAACAGATGCTCAATTAAGATCTGCACATCTTTCTCTGCCTTCAAAAAACTGGATTTTACACAGTGCTGCTCACAGGTGCAGCCTGCAGTGTCTCCTGATAAAACAAACATAAAAACCCATGCAAGAAGGTGCAACACTCACTAGAAATAAACGTAAAAACCCATGCAAGAGGGTGCAACACTCACTAGAATTAAACGTAAAAGCCCATGCAAGAAGGTGCAACACTCAGTAGAAATAAACATAAAAACTCATGCAAGAAGGTGCAACGCTCACTAGAAATAACCATAAAAACCCATGCAAGAGGGTGCAACACTCACTAGAATTAAATGTAAAAACCCATGCAAGAGGGTGCAACACTCAGTAGAATTAAGCACAAAAACCCATGCAAGGAGGTGCAACACTCAGTAGAAATAACCATAAAAACCCATGCAAGAAGGTGCAACGCTCACTAGAAATAAACATAAAAATCCATTCAAGGAGGTGCAACACTCAGTAGAAATAACCATAAAAACCCATGCAAGAAGGTGCAACACTCAGTAGAATTAAGCACAAAAACCCATGCAAGGAGGTGCAACACTCAGTAGAAATAAACATAAAAACCCATGCAAGAAGGTGCAACACTCACTAGAATTGTGCCCAAATAAACTCGTGGAAGCTGAACTCAGACATAGAACTAAACCAAGGGCTGAGGTTGGCCAGGGTTTTGTTGGCTGGAACCGCAGCTCTGTCATTTCCTTGGCCAAGGAGGTGGCAGTGAGGGATGCTGGTGTCAGACACCGTGCCCAGCTCCTCAAGAACCACACTTGCTTCTACACCAGGCACTCTCAGAACCCGCTCACCTCCACGATCCCTCTCAGCTTAAAACCCAGAAATAAAACTCCTGATACCTTAAGGCTGCCCTGCCTCTGGTCAGAGTTCACATTTGCTATATCTGGCTATAAAAATTACCCTTTTTTTCCCCACTGGAAAAACAACTCAGCTGTCAGATCTGATGACCAAAAACAAGTACTGTTTATGGTGAACACGAAAGCTTTTAAAACCTGGCCCCTGGTTTAGGCTCCTGAGTCAGTGTTAACTCCTGGGACGATGGGGGAATTGCAAATATATTATGAACTCTGGTGAACTCACACTGCACGTTCCTTATTCATTCCTCTCTACAAAGCACTGCTCGAAACTTTTGAAAAGGTACATTTAACTTACCTGAAACTCCCAACTCTTACAAAGAAACAAGAATGGGGCTGATTTCAAGAGCTCAGCCTAGAGGATGTTGGCTCTAATGAACAGTCAAAAGAACTGCTGGCCAACATGGAACTTGGGCAAGGAGAGTGAGGGCAGGGATGGATGGGATATTGGGAAGGAATTGTTCCCTGTGAGGGTGGGGAGGCCCTGGCACAGGGTGCCCGGAGAAGCTGTGGCTGCCCCTGGATCCCTGGCAGTGCCCAAGGCCAGGTTGGATGGAGCTTGGAGCAGCCTGAGATAGTGAAAAACATCCCTGCCCATGCCAGGAGTGGAACTGGATGGGCTTTGAGGTCCCTTCCAACCCAAAATATTCTAGGATTCAATGCACTGAGACCCACGGAGAGGCAGAAATTCAATTCTACCCATGGTGCTCCTTCTGACAAGGCCATGTCAGCTAATGGGCAAATTGTCATCAATGCACTTAGAGAGCCTCGGTGCTGAAATATGATCCAGCCCCTGAGGAAAACACTGATCTGCAGGATGAGAGGGAAGTGACACTGGCCCCTGGCCGATGGCAAAGGGAGCACAGAGGCAGTGTCCCTCAGTCCTGCAACAATCACAGCACAGCCACTGCACTGGCACGGAACCCTCTCACACAAAAGGCAACTCCTTCATGCCAATTCCACTTAGGATTAGATTTTTTCCCTCTCTCTCTCTATTTTTCCTTTCTCCCCAATCTCTTGAGGCTTCAAAGGCACCTTTTGCATCACGCCAGGATGTTTTCTCATTACAGGGAGCAAGCTTATCAAACAAGTGCTGCTTAATTCCACCCTTCAGCCCATGAGCAGTGACCCAGATTCCCGATCTCCATTAGGAGAAGTTGGCCCCTGAGAATTTCAGGCTGGATAACCAGACAGGGAGGCTGCCAAAACAAGGACATGACGCAGGGAGAGGCAGAATGAGCCAAAGGAATCCAGGAGTTTGGCCTTCACAGTGGTCACAGCCAGCTCAGGTGCACAGAGATGGGCTCATTCCTCATTCCAAGCCCAAGGAGGGAATATCCCACGCTCACAGGCTGCTGCAAGCTCAGACCTCGTTGGAGGGCTGTAGTAGAAGTGATGCCTTAGGTTTTAGCTTTTATATTTTTCAAATCCTGCATTCCCAGTGTGTAACTCTGCAGTGTCCTGCAGCCTGGGAGCTGCTGCTCTCTCATGCTGAGACAGACAGAACAAAGCCTCTCCAGGCTGCTCTCCAAGGACACCCAGCCCGGCCTAGGCCCAAAATGTGTAACCCAGCATCTTGAGAAGGGGGGCAAGCTGAGGGGAAATTCCATCATTAGCTAAAGTTTAATTGGTGAAATTGGGTTGAGATGCAAATGGAGCAAAGCTATAAAAGTGTGAAGAACTCGTGACTCGGGGTCCATCTTGGGTGCAGCCTTTGGCCTGCCCAGGGTGTGCCTCTGAAGGCCTTTCAAATAAATATCCACCTTTATTCCCTTCCTCCTGTCCAGTCTCTGTTTCTAGGTTGGCCTCTTTAGGCATCAAAAGTGTAATGACCAGCAGAATCTTTAAAATTATCCAGGAATGGCACCAGCTGACTCTGGTAGGCCAAGCCCTCTCAGAGTCTTGTTTCTAGGCTCAACAGGGGAAGGTGGAATGTGAAATAAAACATGGAGAAGTTACAAAGAAACCCGGCAGATGAGTACACACAGAGGCAGCCAAATGCTGCAGTCAGACTGGGCTGTGCAGCTCCATCATAAATCACAATTCCTCTTCCAAATGTGTTTTACACACTCGAGCCAGGCCTTGAATTGTTCCTCTCTGCTGTGGCACACTAACAGAGCCAGGCTAAAAGCTCATTTCATTCCACCCCCAGCCACGAGCAGGGACACTTCCCACTAATCCAGGTTGCTCCAAGCTGGCCTTGGACACTTCCAGCTGTGTTTCCTCTCCAAGACTGATTTTGCAGCCAGCTGTGAGGTCCATCTCACATAGAATTAAAAGCAAGCTCCTTTTGCTCAGACAGGATGTTGCCCACATGTCCACAGGGAATAATTCACACTAAATGGGGAGTGCCTGATGCTCGTGGCTGTGACTCTGCATCCAGAGAGCTGTGAGTGCCACCTGAGCCACCAGAGCAGCCACTGCCCACCCCAGCACCCAGGCTGGAGGCACCACAGACTCATTATTAGAGTTCATCCTGACTCTAATAGCTCGTGGCAGCCCAGACGGGCCAAATGCAGTCGGATTTGGCAGCACAGCTGGAGCCAGGATGGAAAGAAACCCAATCCTGAGCATCCATGGAGGATCAGAGCTCGGCCCTGCAGTGAAACAGATGTGCAAAGCTTGGTGCAAGGACAGGCAAGGCACATCAAAGCTTTAAACAGCTTTTTTGTTGTTGTTTTTTGGGGCTTTTTTATGAAGCCAGTCAGCTGCTTAATGCCTCAATATCCCTCATGAGGCATGGGCAGGGAAATGCAGCTCTCCAGGGCCAGCAGGTACAACCCTCTCCATCCCACAGCCCTGTCACTCCTCGCACTCACAAGCACAATCAGGGGGGAAAATCGTGTTCCTTTTTAAGGTCAGGCCAGAATTTGGGGTGGGAAATTGCAACATCATGGAAAACAGAGAGGCAGCTCTCCACTTGGCATCAGCAGCTCCAGCTGGATGCATCCAGGTGCATTTCTACCAAAAAAGCCTCAGAACCCTGCTTCAAGGAGAGCTTCCAATGTACCCTAGCCACTCCAAAACCCCCAAGAGGCACAAATGCCACCTTTGGACACCTCGTGGCTAATTTTATAGGAAAACCCTGTGGAAGAGGCTACATGGGATCAGGAATTGCAGGACTGGTCCCTTCACAACTATCTGAACCCCAGAGCATTTCATCTCCTTCCCTAATGGCTTGTCTACAGCAACATTTTCTTTGAAGGCTGCTGGCTGAAAGAAGATAATTGCTTTAGAGCAGCCAGAATTATTCATTTTGAATCCTCTGGTGCATAAACACCCTTTAAAATTCAGAAAATAAACCACCACCCTGCTCGTGGCTGGCTGGCAGAACGCAAGCGATCATCTCGAGTACTACAATCCCTGGGGATCTAAAACATGGATGGGTGGAAATTTGTTATCCTGGGGGAACACAGAGCTGCTTCTGGAGGAGGAATAGACCAGCTCTGGAGGATCTGGCTGTGGATCCATGCCTTGGTTGATGCCAGTCCCACTGCTCTTCTCCAAACTACAGGGACACCCTGCCAGAGATCCTCCTCCCTGCACCACCATGGCTTCCCAAAAAGTCCTGCAGCCAAGATTCCCTCTGGGGCCTGGGAAGAAGCCTCAGTCTCCCTGCTGTCCCCAGGAGGAGATGCCACTCTCCAGGCCAAGGCCAACCCCCTGATTTCCTCCTTGAGGCCACCCACACTCTTCTCAACAAGAGAAGCAGCAAATCGAAGACAACTCAGAGCAGCAACAAAACAGAGCAATTCCCACAATTCCCAGTGGTGCAAAACAAGTTTCTAGAGGAATCCATAGAAATTCCAACACGGTTTGGGCTGGAAGAGACCTTAAAGCCCATCTAGTTCCAGCTCCCTGGAACTAGACAAGGGCAGGGACACCTTCCACTATCCCAAGGTTGTTCCAAGCCCCATCCAATTCCGCCTTGAATATTTCCACCACTCCTGCCAGAAACAAAACAGCCATGCCAGATCCATACCAGGATTTGGCCTTCCAGAGAAGTGTCCCAGAGATCAGGGCGGGTTTGGAGCAAAGATCCTCGATGGAAGGGGATCAGATTAAGGAATGCTTAAACCAGATGCACAGCTGTCCATTGCCACCAATAAAAAGACAAAATATTCATAACATTTCATGTCTGGAGATTAAAGTCAGCCAGGACATCGGAATTCTCCTCAGCAGCTGATTTCCCACGTTTTCAATGGTTGTGCTAAATCATTAATAGAGGTTAGTGCTGAACTCATCCCAGGAATGCTGAGCTGAGTCAGTGCTGTTCTCCCCCTCCAGTTTATCCTTGCAAATCAGCTCGAGATGAACAGCTCCCTGATTCTGCACCCAAAAATAAAACATGTGTCAAGGCTCATTCCGGGAGTTTGTTGAGCAGGTGCTGATTTGTGGGATCAAGCACATTCAAATTGATCTGATGCATTCAGCCCTTTGCAGGCAAAACACTCCACCAGAACCAAGGCTCTCTTCTCACTGGGAATCTACTCCAGCCTCTGGAATTTGTCTGGTGAGCCACGCAGCTCCCTCCCATCCCACTGGTGTCCAGGAAAGAATGATTCCTTCTTCAAGGGACTCTCCAGAGAGTTTGGCATTACCCATCCACACTTCTTGGGTGATGAAGGGGCCCCTTTCTATGGCACATCCACTCCAGAGGGTGAAAAACCAGGATGTGTCCCATCAGCCATTATTGGTGGTCAAGTTAACCACATATGTGGGGACAGGAAAGTTGACCTGGAGAAATCAGCCTTAGATAGGAAAGGAGATATGAGCTGAGGTCCTATAAACTCAAACTGCTGATGCAGAGGCTCTGCCCCCCATTTACACCTCTCTCCCTGCCCCAAACTGACAACACAATACCCTAAAGGAAAAAATTACAGCAACTTCCCCAGTGATGACTTTACAGTCCCTCCAAGGGCTGTGGATTGCTTTGGAAACAAATGCAACTTCTCAGTTCTGTGGCTGGAAAAGTTGTCCCACCACAGATTAAAGATCAGGAAGGAAGTGTTCCCTGTGAGGGTGGGGAGGCCCTGGCACAGGGTGCCCAGAGAAGCTGTGGCTGCCCCTGGATCCCTGGCAGTGTCCAAGGCCAGGTTGGATGGGGCTTGGAGCAACCTGGGATAGTGAAAAATGTCCCTGCCCATGGCAGGGGGTGGAACAAAATGGGCTTTAAGGTCCCTTCCCAACCCAAACCATTCTGTGATTCCATGATTTGTCCCAGAAATAAATGTGGTTGCACAGATCATGTTACAACAGCATCATTTTCATGGAGCCTTTGGGGGAAAAAAAAAATAACAAGTCTTAATAGTCCCCAGAAGGATATCTGCTGTGAAATCATTCCCTGCGAGGATGATATTATGGAATAAGTGATCATCAGCCAAAATTACTGCGTGGAAGTCATTGATTACAGAAATACCCTGACATTCTCAGCAGTCTCTGCACAGACATCACACCAGAGCTGCTCCCAGGCTCCTCTCCGAAGGAAAGCTCTGCTGTTGTCATGGTTGCTTCGTTATTTCAAGTTTGGGGTGACTGTCAGAGCAAAAGTCACAAGATCTGACTCCTAAACACTTGTAAGAGCAGGAGAGAGCCCAGAGCTGGGGCAGATTCAGGTTGCTGACAAGCAAACAATCCTGCAAATTGCTTGCACTGCCAGGCTGACTCACGCTTCTGTGAGCACAGCTTATTTTTCACTCCTCTAAAAAAACAAATGAATACCCAAACCAAACAAAACACAACCAAACAAACCCAAACAAGCAAGCTCCAAGTGATTTTTCCACCAGGCAAAATGTCTTGGGACGCAGAAGGAGTTGCCAGGATGGAGCTGGTGGCTCTGTGAGAGGTTCCTGCACCTGGAAGATGTGCAGAGAACAATCCCTCAAAGAGATGCAGCCCCATCACTACACTCCAGGCAAAGAGGCAGTGCTGAAGGGACAGGACAAAGGGTTTTTCCTGCCTCTCCACATCCCAGTTAGTGCATGTTCAGCACCATCTGCTGGCATTCTCTCCAGGAGCCAGCTCCTCACAGACTGGGCAGCTGTCACCCAGGGGCAGGGAGCTGGGCTGGGGGCAACACCCCGTGAGCCCACAGCAGCACAGTGAGCACTTGGGGGAGATTTCCCAGGAAAAAACCCATTCCAAAGCAGCTGAGCTGCTTTCCAGCAGTTGAGGCTCACCTGCTGTGGGTCCAAGTCCAGCCAGCTCTTTGCAGGAGCCTATGGGACTGGGGGACAAGCTGGGACTGCCTCATGGTGCAGAGCATCCAACAGCAGATGGGAGCAGGGCCACAGGGGATCCCAGCAGATTAAAAAAATCCCAGACAGGATTCCCAAATCCCTGTGACTCTGGCTCAACTTGTTCACCAGGCTCTGTGAGACATCATTTTCATTCATTTGAAACCAGCCCATCATTAATTGGAAAGGGGAAGAGCAGCAGGATATAATTGCTGCTTTGGAAGGCACGAGTGTGATTCCTCCAGAGAATCCCAGAATGGTTTGGGGTGGAAGAGACTTTAAATCCCATCTCATTCCACCCCCTGCCAGGGACAGGGACACCTTCCACTAGCCCAGGTTGCCCCAAGCCCAACCTGGCCCTGAACCCTTTCAGGAATGGGGCATCCACCACCTCTCTAGTGGCTGCTGGATGGTTACAGGAGCAAAGGATGAAAAAAACCCAAAAACCCCTGTGCTCAGCCAGAAGCAGCCTGAGAGTGGAGTGGAATTATCATTGATCCACTGTTCTCTACAGAGAGGGAGTTAAACCACGACCTGGCACTTCCCTGTGCAGCCAAAGCTGCTTTCCACACAAAATAACTGCATTTATTTGTATTTTCTTCAGGAGTGACACTCAGAATTAAGTGCACAGTCCAGATAAAGAGCCCTCTGCACCATTACACATGAAATCCTGGGATATCCATTCTCTGCACTCAACCAAAACAGCCTGGGAGAACACCAAAAGACACACACATTCCCTGTGGGAACAAGTGTTTCAGGAACAAAACACCTTCAAAATGTTACACTGAAGGGAAGAGGAGGAAAAAGGGCAGGAATGCTGCCTTTCCCTGAGTATTTTAATTGTGATCCCACAGAGATAATTCAGAACTCCAAATTAGGATATTCCAGGACTGCAGCTTGCACAAGGGCTGGGGTTTTTAGTGACTTTTTGGGTGGGACTGGTTGGTGGCCGCCCTTTGGGGTGTTCATTCCCCACATCCAGCCCCTTCCTTTTATACACCCACCCAAGGTTTTTGGTGGAAGAGGAGAAGAGAAACTCACATCTTGCAGGATTTCCCTCCGTGGGGATTATTTTGGAACGAGCCAAGCATCACTGATGAGCTTTTAGGTCCCTCCTAACCCAAAATACTCTATATGCTGAGAAGACAGACAAATGTGCTAATCACGAGGAAGAACCACAACAAATCCCAGATCCTGTATTTTTTCCTACTATTATTCTAATTCTCCAGGCATTTACTGTGCTATCCATGGCCAACATGGTTTTGTATTCCAGTTCTTGTCAACTCTTGGTGTTGACTCGAGGCAAACCCACATGTGAGTGGATGTAAACTGAAATTCACTGTTCTTCCCTGGCAATAATTTCCACACGATACCTCTGAACTTCCATAAAGATGATAAACGAGTTTAAAATTGCAGCCATTCAAATGGAAAAATCCTGCTGAAGGCCTGGTACACATCACAGGAATAAAGACAGCAGAATTACAGCTGCAGAGTAGAAAACCCTGCAAAAAAGAGAGCTCTGGAAGCATTAAAGCAACTCTAGAAACAAAAATAAAATAAATGTTGTGATGCGAATGGTGACACCGGTCCAAGCTGAGCCACATTTTGTGGGTGCCTGTCCTTCTGCTGAGCCAAAGCCACGTGGGAAAACCACATCCAGATGTCACAGGGAGTGACAAAGCTGGGAAGGGACCCTGGGAAGAGCTCCCTGATTAAACAGCGGCCCTGAGCAAACAGTGTTGGAGTGAGGGTGCCTCTGGAGCCAGGCCCAGAGGAAAGCCAAAGCACAGGAACTGAATCAGAGCCTTTGACTAAGCTGAGATAGATGATTTTACACCAAAATGAAATGGAGAGGTAGATTTTAAACATTTAGTAGAAATATATGCTAAGTGCTTTAAACCCTTACAAGCTGCAGCAAAAGAGACCTTAAACACAGTTCTTACTGGAGCAGAACTACTGTCTCACAGAATTTCTTTACCTTAGACAAAACATAGATGAAACTGTATTGTTCACATTTTTTAGACAGGGCATTCACATAAACAGTAAGAGCTGATAGAAACCGAACACACAAATTCTGTGTAAGACTTACGATTGTTAGAATTAGACTAGGATAGGTTGAAAAAAGAAAAACTAGAATCGTGTGTTAATCTTATTGGTTAAGCTATACTTCTGCGAGTTTAGAGAAGTTTTTGACTTAATTACTTACTTGCTTGCTGCTGCTGCTGCTTGGATTATCATGTATCCCCTTTGAACTCAACCTTCAGAAAACTCTGAGACCATGGAATAAAAGACTTTAGCAGGACAGCAGCCTCTCTGCTCTTTCACCTTCAGCCAAAAGGGAGGGTGTCCTGTGAAATTTGCTTCAACAGAACAGCCCCAGCCTCGCCTGCTCGGTGATACATCTTGTTCTCCAAATGGGAAGAGGACAGGAGAGAACACATCGCTTCCAGCTCGTTATTTCCAGGCTGTTTCAGCTGTCAAAACACTGTCCAAGATCCCTGGCACCTGGGAGAAGGGCTGGAGAGTTCAGATCCAGGGCCAGGTGCTGTAACCACAAAGAGCCAGAGCCCAGGATTTTGGGATATCCCATCTCCTGTGCCTCCACAGTTAACAGGGATGGGCATTCCTACATCCACTGAAGCTCTGGAAATGCATCTTTGGTGGGATGCTCAATTTCCTGCCCCTGAGGTCACTGCTCCAACATCTCCCAGCGTCTCAGCAGAAACAATTCTCAACAAGGGAAAAAGAAAAAACCAAAAAACCTGAGATAAAAAGACATTAAAAGATGTTCCAGCAACACAGGATTTCCCACAAATCCTCCAGGCTATTTTTAGTCTCTCTTTTATGGTGAGAACACAACATCCAATTTCACTGCCCCGTGTCCTCCACCTCCTCGGGGAACAGACCTGCAACGGGGCAAGGTGAGGGCATGTAAAAGTTCTGTGAACTGAGAGCTAAAAATGAAATTTGGGCTCTGATAGATGGGTTTTCATGGCTGACTACAGCTCCATGGGGATGGGGTGCTCCTGACCTTCTCTGCATGGACTTGTGGGAAAAGTGGGGTCAGGAGGAAGTCAAGGAAGGGTTTATTCAAGCATGGCTAAGACAAGCAGCACATTTTTAGTGAGCTGGTTTATTCCTACTCTTTTAGCTATGAAATGCTCTGGGACTGGAGTTCAGGAGTCAGGATAGACACAGGATGAGGCCCACAGCCTTCCCAGTCCTGCAGATAACACTGGGGGAATCCTTGGGGGTGCCCTGGGCAGGGCCTGGAGCTGGATTTCAATCCTTCTAACTCAGGATATTCCATGTGGTGGTGTTCTCAAAGCAGCTCCATCCTCCCCTGGAGCCAAACACCAAGGTGGGCATGAACAAGGTGATATTCAAGAGGTACCTGACTCAAAGGCAGATGCTCTTCCCAACTCCCAGCACTGTTGGAAAACACCTGGAGCCCCACATGGATCTGCTCTGCTTCTCCTGCTCCCTGGAGAATGGCACATCCTCTGGGATCAACGCTGAGATCCTCTGGGATCAACGTCTCTTCCCAAAGCTGTAGGTGTGGATCATCTCTCCATTATTATCATGGTCTGAGGGAAGTAAATGTGCCCAGCTGGAATTTATGTCCCCAGATCC
The DNA here is from genome assembly GCA_013397055.1 of Pachycephala philippinensis. NCBI lineage: Eukaryota > Metazoa > Chordata > Aves > Passeriformes > Pachycephala > Pachycephala philippinensis. Next base: position 61,292 of record VWZT01001856.1, on the reverse strand, counting down.
CTGTGCCAGAAAGGCTCCGACTGCCAGAGCACAAGCTGGGAAAAACCAGACTTTAAAGAAGTATGGATGCTAAAAAGCTTTAGCAGAGAAGTTTTCAGCTCTCTGCAGCATTTCGTGAGAGCTCTTTCTTATGCAAGCTACTCAAAACAATGATAAGGTTTTTGTAAACCAACCTTGCTATCTTGCACCTGCAAACTGTATTTAGGATTGTTATGATATCGACTGGGGAAATGTTTGGAAATGGGTGATGTGAGAATTGACCAATGACTTTGGTAGGCAGTTAGCTAGATGTAGTTAACACATAAAAACCCATCCATTATTAATTAAATAATTCTATTCTATTGTCTCCATCCATTCCTGGCTCTGTGTCATTATTTCCCTCCTTCCCCACTATAACAGCGACATTTCCCAACTTCCAGCACTGCTGGAAAGCACCTGGAGCCCCACATGGATCTGCTCTGCTTCTCCTGCTTCCTGGAGAATGGCACATCCTCTGGGATCAACGCTGAGCACGTCTCTTCCCAAAGCTGTAGGTGTGGATCATCTCTCCATCATTATCATGGTCTCAGGGAAGTAAAAGTGGGAAACAGTGAAGTAGAAACCCCCACAAACACTAATGAGTTTAATTTACAGCCCTGGAAAAATCTTGGCTTGATGTAATGATAAAAGTATACAGATCTTAAGCAGAAGAATTATAAACCTATGTTTCTATAGTTATAAACAAGAAAATGTATTGGGTGATGTGGTGAAGGGTTTTAAGTATGATAATGTGATTTTATAGTTTAAGTTAAGAATTTAGATGTTATAATAGAAGTATCTGTGTGTACGTGAGCTAACAAGTTATTGGTCAAGGAACAGACACAATGCAGTAAAAAGTACCAAAGGTGATAGGTTATAAAATCAAAACAAAGTTTTGTGTTAATTGTCTATTGGACCAGAAAGTTATAAATTGCCATGGAACTCTGAAACTCGTGACTTTCTTTGGTTATGGCGACTTGCTGTTAAACCTGTAACTCCTGAGACTGATGCCTGTTTGATTTTTTGAGTAATAAGTCACAAATAACAGAGTTGGTCTGGATAAGGATCTGACACATCTGGAACTTATGTCCCCAGATCCCTGTGCCAGAACGGCTCCGACTGCCAGAGCACAAGCTGGGAAAAACCAGACTTTAAAGAACACAGAAGGGGGTGTGTGGGACCAGTTGGTTCTTCTCCAGTGGCAGCAAAGTTGGGAAAGGATCAGGGATATCCCTAGGGAAGCTGCGATGCAGCAGGATGCTGACTCCAGCCTCGTGATGGACAAGAGGCCATGAAAGAAGAAATTGCAGACAGTGACTTTTTCCCACTGGTGAGAAGGGCAATCAAAGATGGAATAGCTGGAGAGGGACACTTGAAATTCACGTTTCTAGCTCAGAAGAAACCAGTTCAGGAGGTGTCTAGACTTACTCACTGTGTGTGCCTGACATTTACACCCGGATGTCAAAAGCCCAGGGCAGCTGACGAGCCTTGTATTAACTTAAGACTAATCTGCACCATCTGTCAAAGTCTGAGGGGAAAAGAGCAACTTTTCCACTTTGGGGTTGGATTGTCTTACTGCTGCTCTGGCTGGATTAATTTGCAGAAGAGAAAATCTTGGTTTTTACCAAGTCTTCCATCAAAAAGTGTTCCTGATACCTACAGGAAAAGAGCCACTCCATGCTCTGAGCTGCCCTCAAGGGCTCCACCTCTTGCATGTGGCTCCCTTAGAAGGAAGGAACAGAGCAGAGATCCCCTGGACAGAGCAGCATTTGCAGATTCCCCATCTCAGGTTCTTGGGAGGGACAGGAGCAGCTTTACCAGGCCTTTCTGTGGTGTAGAAGAACATCTCTGCCCACTGAGGTGGAGGACCAGAATTCCAAATTCAAGGATGAAAGCACTTCACCTGCACCTTAAGGATGCCTAGAAGGATTTTTTTTAGGGCTGGCTGGAAGTTGTTCAGCCCACAGGACCCACAGAACCATCCCATGCCCACCTCAGTTGGTTTTCTGCCAAAGACACTGAACTCTAGAAACCTTCCAGCTCCAGAGAGAAGAAAACAAAGAGAAGAAAAAGTCAGGTATCAGCAAAAACTGTTCCTTCTCTTCTGACAAGCATTCCTGGCACAGGAAAAACGGCATAACTGATTTGCCTCCTATGGATCCTGAGATATTCTCCCCTTCCTGAGGGCTCTGGACCCAGGATCTCCTTATCTGTCAGTGTTTTTCATCTCCTCCAGGCAGTACCCATGCATTAAAAGGAGCTATTTTGGGCTCTTTCACCTTGGAGTCAAACGCTTCCACCTCCCTTCTCTCACAAATCCATCCTTCCCTGAACAGGGAACACTTCAGGTTGTCATCCTGAAATGGAAACCACCAGACCACGGCATCTGCACCCTCCTGCCTGTCACTGATCCGTGCTCACCGTGGGGGACCAGAAACGTCCTTCAGGCATCACTCAGCAGCTCCCTCATCTCTGCACTCACACCTGCCCAGCATCCAAAGCAAGGCAGCCTCCAACTGGGCTCTGCATTCCCTGGCTGTAGGAGCCAGAGCTCCTATTTCCATGCCTGCCCTAGTTTCTGGTCATAATTCGGTGGTGCATTAAGATCAAGGCTGCTCTGACTACCTGTGTGCATTTAGAGAGAGAGAAAAAGAGGATTTCTCCAGGGGGAGCTTTTAAAAGCAGAAGTTCACCTGGGTCAGGAGCCAGCTCAGGTATTAAAATTAAAAAAAAAAAAAA
>VWZT01001856.1:37696-58435 GCA_013397055.1 Pachycephala philippinensis | reverse complement strand
CAAGAATTCTAATATTGGTCAAGTGGAAGATGTCCCTGCTCATGGGTGGGGCTTGGATATATGATCCTTAAATGTCCCTTGCATCCCAAACCATTCCACGGTTCTGTGATAATCACCGTGGAGCATCCTGGAAAGTGATCTGGACAGGAAAAAAAATTCAAAAAAGGAGGAAGTTTGAGGCAACCTGCTGCAGAAAGGGGCTGTGGGGGACAGGCTGAGTTTGTGGCCCTGTGAGAGGGAAAAGGGAAGGTTTTCAACAGGAAAAGCAAAAATGAAAGGAGAAAGAGGGGAGGGGAAGGAGGAGGGAGGGAAGAGACAACAAATGACTTTTCATTTGGCACAAAGAAACCAAGATGTCAAGAACAGCATTAATCAAGTCACCGAGGGATGAGACAAAATTCTGTAATTGCCTCTACCCTGATGCGAGAAACCTGGGTAATAAACAAGAGAAATGGGAATTGCTCATTTACAGAGCATAAATTTGACCTAGTTGGTATCACTGAAACCTTCTGGGAGGCATTTGCATGATTGGAATATGTAAGGAAGAGTCAGTGCCCATAACCTGTGTGGGAAGGGGGGTGCCCTGCCATGGGTTTATCCTGGCTGGAAGGAGAATATCTCCAGTTCTTCTGCTCCTGAGCTTTGGGATGCTCCTTAAGCTCCTTCCCCGCTAAACCCTCACCAGGGGAGCAGTCCCAGACATCCCTCCTGACACTTCCAAAGCTTCCCCAGCGAAGTCTTATCCGAATTTTTTTTATTTTTGGTCAGAATTTACCAAAAATGGCTCTAAAGCTGCTTCTTCCCTCCTCCCCGTGCACGGACCTTTGTCTGGGCAGGGAAATCGGGAGCGACAGCTGAACTGGAAGGCAGCCTTGGCTTCAGAGCAAGCAATCCCACTAATCTTTTAATGCACAGACAAAGCAAATGCCAAACTAATGAAATACCGGCTTATGCCTTCAAAGGGGAGAATTTCAGACCCGGCAGAGCCGAGGGAACAAAGTTATGAGAAGTTAACAAAAGTCAAAGCGAGGATATTTCCCCTCAAAAAAAAAAAAAAAATTAAAAAAAAGCTCTAGACAACCACAAATACCACGATTCTTGTGCAAGGCCTGGGGATGAAAGCCCAGAGTGAGTGATGTGAGACATGTAATCTTCATGGAGGGGAGAAGGAAAAGCGAGGAGGGATTTGATGCAAATCAGTTCTATCATTCCTAGTTTAAATTCATGGGGAACAGAGCGGGGGGGACTCCAATAATTCAACATCCAGACAACTTCACAGGAGCTTAAGGAATCTTTGCAACAGCGATGCTATTTCTGGCATGCCAGGAATAATCCGGAGATTAATTATTTCTCCTGGGTTTAGGCAGGCACAGGCAGTGCCTTCTACCTTACCTCCTTGGGGCTGACATCCCTGGGAATAACCTCCCTGCTCTTTTGCACCTCTGAAGAACATTTATAGATTTTCCACTTGTTTTGGGGCCATTCATTTCTAATAACATGCAGGATCTTCTTGGGAATCAAACTATTTCAGCAGCAGGTACATCATATAAACCCTCCCAGTTCCTGCACCCCCAGCAGCCATTTCAGTGAATTCCACAGGGAAACATTCCAATATCAACAGGGCTGTGTCTCAAGCCTCTATCAAAGTGCTGTTTCCCAACATTTCATTGCCATCTCCATTAGAAACTCCGAAAGGTCTCCACCACAAAGGTGACTTTTCTGGCCACAGTGGCCCAAATTTATTTGAATTTATTTGAATTTATTTTTTCCCCCTCATCTATCTCATGAGGAAAAAAAAATAGCTGGAAGGATCTCCCAACAACATCTTATCTCAATCTTCATTACGGCTTAGGAATCATTAAGATAAACATTATAAAAACCATGTTATTTATAAACGATGTTATTTATAAATTGGATTGAGAGATCTCATGCTGTTCTGAGCACCAGAGCCAGGTATCAACCATTTCAGGTGATATCATGCTGTAATAACATTAACATAAGCCATAAAACAAACTTAAATTGGTTAATTAGCAGGTCTCAAAGTTTAATTATAAACAGGGAATTGGTATTTGGAGGGGATATGTCCAGGGAATCACAGAATCATGGAATGGTTTGGGTTGGAAGAGACCTTAAAGCTCATCTCATTCCATGACACCTTCCACTATTCCCAGGTTGTTCCAAGCCCCCTCCAACTTGGCCTTGGACAATTCCAGGGATGGGGACACCTAGGGGTTATTTATCCCAATCTTGTACCCCAAGATTTTGAGATAAACCTCTTTTATGATAACTGCAACTGAGCGATGATTAGATTTGCAGATAATGGAAACTAGAAAGCTAAATAGAGAAAACTTTAAGGAGATCAGGATGCTAGACAGAGGCATATAAGGTCACATCCAGGAACTAGGAAAGCAGGTCATTCCCACAAAATGAGACTGTCCAAGCCACTCAAAGGAACAAGATAAAAATTGTCAGCTAAAAGCAAGTTCTAGCTCAGAAAGTTTTCAGTCATTTCCTGCATAACCTCAGGACAAGGAGGGGACAGTCCTCTTTTTTTAACCCTGGCTCATAGCTGTCCCAAAAGTGGGGCAAAATCCACCAAAAAAAACCCAGTTTCCTGAAGGAAGGACTTGTGCATTCACCACACGAATGTGAATCTTCCCAGCCTTTCACTAAATCCAGGGTGACAGATCAGGGAAGTCCATCACGGTCACGGGGACTCAGCCTTTGAGCTCGTCACGTGCAGCATCAACTTTTCAACTGCAAACTCCTCCGAGAAGCTTCTTCTGAAGTCTGAGAGCAATCCCAGCAAGATAACACTGTGCCGTGCTTAAATAATCCCAGTGATCAGAAATCCTTTGATGCTTAATGCTTGAGTAGGAATATTTTTAGAAAAATGCTGGCTTTAGCTAAAAAAAAAGCCCACTCCACACACACTATCAGTCGACTGATCAGCAGATAGTATCTGATCTCTAAATAATGCTGATCTGGAGAGAGGCTCCAGCTTTATGAAAAGACACTTGCCAGCTGATTTAAAGGTGCAGAAAGCCAACACAAGTAGCAGGAGCTTAAGGGAAGATGACTACTGCAGCTCAAAGAATCAACATCTTGGAAAGAAAGCAAAAGTCCTGGGCGTCAGAGACTAAAAAGTTTAAAAAAAAGAAATATTAAGCCTAATAAATGCACCAAGCTTGTATAGAGCAGTAGAGAAGGTGAAGGTTTTAGAGTGGTGTCTGTGGCTCCCTCAGGGTTTTTAGTCCCTGTCTTGCAGTGAGTTTTGAAGGTTCCCAAAAGAAACCACTGGAAAGAGCATCCCCCATGAAAACCGAGCCCAGGTGTTGGCAAGGATCCCATAGCTGGAAAGGAATAATTGAACCTAGAATGGTTTGGGGTGGAAGGGACCTTTAAAGGTCACCAAGTCCAACCCCGCTGCAATGAGCAGCGACTTCTTCAACGCCAGGCTCTGGAGAAGCACCAGGAATGAGAAAGGAACACTTAAAAACATTCACCCCCATGCACAGCACAACTGAGATGAAGCCTGCAGCAGCTGGAATGAAATGCCCGGCTGACCACCAGGATAACCCCCACGGGCAGGGAATTTGGGTCTCAAAATCTGAAGGTCGTGAGTTCAATCCTCACACAGGGCACCAATTATTAAGTTTCTCCCTCCCCGGCTGGGGGAGGAATTTAAGTGTCCTTGCTTTTTTCAGAAGAACAGATGGGACTTTTTCAAATGTTTCTGCTTCCAAAGATAGTTTATTAGAAAGCTTATCTTGAGAAAGGAGCCACTAATGTGACCCTGAGCAGAGAGTGCAGGAAAAAGCCGAATTATCAAGATTACAAGCCCTTTTTAAAGGTAAATTGCCCAATAAAAACCTAACACAAAAGATATTTTTACTTCACCACCAATGTCCAGCAAATTAGTTTGTCACACGACAGGAACTGTGGCACATTTTATCCAATTGTCTTAAATCACTTTTGCCTCAGAATATGGAGAAGAAAGAAGAAGGAAGAGAGTCTAAAAAACAACAACCATCCTCCATTTTGGAGTTTTTTCTAACTTCATCTATAACAAATCCAAAACCTTTAAATTTCCATTCTTGCATAATTTCCCATCACCTGATTCATTCTATTTTTTGACTCTCCTGCTTCCCGAAGGCTAGGCAGTTTTCTCCATGGCCGAAGGTCAAAGACACCCTTGTCCAGGGGGTTAGAACCCCTCAAAACAGGCAGAGGAATATTCTCCGCATTTTGGGTTCCAGCAATGTCTCTGGAAGACACTGGTTCCCAAATGTTGTCCGTGTTCCTCTGAATTATGCATGGAGACCATTCCTAAAAAGCATGCCCTGAGCTGGTCCCACTGGTCTCTCCAGCTTTGGAAGGCTGTTGGAATGCTGCCCAGCCAGTGACTTGTTGCAAAAACATGAACTCCCAGCCTTCTCCGTATGGGAAATTGCCACTGAACATCAATCATCCCCAAATCTCCTGTCTCACCACCAAGCACTTCCAGCGGGCATGTCCATATTGTCCACATCATCCTGGAAAAGGGTTCACCACAAGCAGAGGAAAACTGATTTTCCCTCCAAGAACCTGGAAAAGGGTTCATCACAAGCAGAGGAAAACTGATTTTCCCTCCAAGAACAGCAGATTTTGGAGTCTTCTTGAAGTCCCTCTCAGCACTGCTGAGGATGCCTCACTGTGTCCCAACTCACTGCAGCCTTTGCTTGGTGACAGCAGCTCTGCTCCTCCTGTTGTCCACACCAGGTAACTCCCCACCTTCAGAGCTGCACCCTAAACATCCTCCTGACTTGAAAAGAACTTTAAAGAAAAAGGAGAAGACAGAAAAGTCTCTTTTTTAAAATCATTTGTCCCTCGTGATGCCGCTAATGCAGCTCCAGGGCTCAGTGCTGCGTTGTTCACCTCCAGAAACGCTACCTGCTGTCTCCTCACATCAAGAGCTGGTGACAGCAGGAGGTTTATTACTCTAATCACTTGCAGAAAAAAAAGTTACTGCACATGCACTCGACTACTCAATTTGCTTTATGCAAGTCGTCCATGAACGTGATCATTTCTTTCAGCTATAAGATTGCTTAAAGTGCTTTTATCTCTTCCTCTCAATTTTTTTAAAATTCTATTTCAGTATCATTGAGAAAGAACCCAGAGAAGCTGGAAGTGTCCAAGGCCAGGCTGGACAAGGCTTGGAGCCACTTGGTCTAGTGAAAGGTGTCCCAGCCCAGGGCAGGGGGTGGCAATTGGATGATCTTTAAGGTCCCTTCTCACCCAAACCATCCTGGGATTCTGTGCTCAGCCCTAGGCAGAAGGCTGCAGGGCAGCCAGAGGATGACACAGGATTTCAAGTGGAAACACGGAGTCACTGGGAGCTGACTTGTGGCACGGAAACCCCAAAGCTTGAGGCAGCTGATTCAGTGCTCTGAGCTTGTCAAGGCTGTAATAGCTCTGATTAAAGGTGTCAGCAATGCCAGATCACGAGCAAGTGCCTCAGCAGCAGCAGGGCAGCCAGGAGCCAACAAGAAACATGATCTGTAATCAAGGCTACCACTCACTAACAAAATATGCAAAAAAACCCCCAAACCAACAGCAAACCACGGCATAGAGGGCATGAGAGGGAACAGAAAAATAAAAACATTCAAGGTACAGAGTGGCTTTAGGTGGAAGGCCCAGAGAACCATAAAATGATGACCATGGAGCTGTATCCACAGCAAGCTTCCCAGGGAAAGGCCTGCTCCTCCATAATGGCTTTAAGGTGAAGGAGGGTGGATTTAGACTGGATTTTGGGAAGGAATTGTTCCCTGTGAGCTGGGCAGGCCCTGGCACAGGGTGCCCAGAGAAGCTGTGGCTGCCCCTGGATCCCTGGAAGTGTCCAAGGCCAGGTTGGACAGGGCTTGGAGCAGCCTGGGATAGTGGAAGGTGTCCCTGCCCATGGCAGGGGTGGGATGAAACAAGATTAACTTTAAGGTTCCTTCCAAGCCAGATAATTTCAGGATTCTGTGATTCCCTAAAGAATTGTTTTCAGGAGTGCTTTGCAAAGAGAAAAGACCAAGCACCTCTAGCAGGAGGAACATAACCATGCTCAGTTTTTATTTAGACCCAAGTCCAGCTGTGAGGAAAGAGCAGAGCAGGTTTTCCTCTGACCACTGCTTGGAGCCAGCATCTAATCTCATCTCTGGAGGCAGGTTCCAGCTGTCCTGGAGCCAGCAGCACATCCCACATGCCTCAGGACACCCGTCAGGAAGGATCCAGCTGGCGGATTTGAGGGCCTTGCTGTAATTATCTCATCACAATGACACTCACCACAAGATGCAATCAGCTCCCAGCTAATTGCACAACATCCCCAGTGCACTCAGTAACAACACAGGAGCCACATCAGCAGGAGGAGTTTCATTAAACCCTTGGGTTAAAGCCCTCCCACCTCTGAGCAGGGCCTCGAGGAAGAGGCAGAGGTTGGAAAGGTCCCAGTGGGAAGGACAGACCCTTGGGAAAGCCCAACAGGTGTTTCAAGAGGGAGGTTTTGAGGCATGCACACTCCCTCAGTGGGCTTTTTTTTTGGGGGGGAGCACCGACTCTTCCCATCCCTGCTCCCAGTCAACTCCATCCTTGGTTATGGCAGCACCCTCAAGACAAAGAGCAGCAATTCCAAGACAGCAGCAGCTTTGTGAGGAGATCTTACCAGACAGACAGCAAAGAGAATGAAACCTGAATGAGTGTCGTCCTGGGAATACTTTAAAAAGTTTTAGCTTTTATATGTTTCAAATCCTGCATTCCCAGTGTGTAACTCTGCAGTGTCCTGCAGCCTGGGAGCTGCTGCTCTCTCATGCTGAGACAGACAGAACAAAGCCTCTCCAGGCTGCTCTCCAAGGACACCCAGCCCGGCCTAGGCCCAAAATGTGTAACCCAGCATCTTGAGAAGCGGGGCAAGCTGAGGGGAAATTCCATCATTAGCTAAAGCTTAATTGGTGACATTGGGTTGAGATGCAAATGGCCCAAAGCTATAAAAGTGTGAAGAACTCGTGACTCGGGGTCCATCTTGGGTGCAGCCTTTGGCCTGCCCAGGGTGTGCCTCTGAAGGCCTTTCAAATAAATATCCACCTTTATTCCCTTCCTCCTGTCTAGTCTCTGTTTTTAGGTGGCCTCTCAAGGCATCACAATCCCCGCAGACAGATCCCAAAGCCTTGCAGTTTATCATCCTGATAAATCATCCTGAGAATCCTGCACTTTTCCCCCCTCTCCCAAGATGCACATTCCCATCTCCATCGAGGCATCTTTAAACATCACTATTCCATGGTGTATTTAAGGCATGTTAAAGTTCCTCTCTGAAATTCACAGCTCTCCATTCCTCACCACTGTAGGGGTTTTTGGGGCACTCGCCTTGAGATACAGCAGCGTAGAACCCCCAGAAGTTTAGCGAGCACAGCGAGGTTTAGAAAGAATTAAAAAACAAAGTCTCAGCAAGAAAGCTCCTTAGAGGAATGCAATTGATTTTCCGAGTCTTTCAGACCACATATTTTAATTAATATTTATCCTACCTACTTAAACGCCATAATCTGCGCCGTGTTAGAACGGCAGCATTCAACAATTGATGCTATTAATTCTGCCCACCATGGCATCGCCCTCTTCCAGATGCAAAGGGAAGCACTCAGCAGAGAACAGAGGGATTCTTGCAGCCTTCCACGTGCTCTGGAAAAGCAACAGCAGCTGCAATAATGTGCTCAAGCAGATAAACATTCCCACAACGGGAAAGCTTCCCACGTACAACAGCAGCACTTCTTAAAGCATCAATTTTGTCTTCCCCTCGTTTGCAAGAAGTGCCTGTTGTCAGCTTAACTCAACAGCTATTTCCAAGCAGCAAACAGCTAATGGGCCCCTGAGAGAAGCTCTTAAAGATTCAGCTTGTGCTGCTCCAGAGCTGAGCTGAAGCTGTAGAACCCCCTGGAAATGAGGGGATGGAATGATGGGCCACACCAGGTGTTAGAGCACTGGCACAGAACAAAAAAAATAAAATAAAACACAGAAAAAAGAAATTCTGCTGCCACAGGAGAAGCTCCAGTGGAGAATCAGCTCATCTGGGAGCTGTTAAGGAGCAGAAACACTGACTCTGCTTTTGGGAGAGGAGGCAGCTTTCCACAGAGCCAGCCAGAGCAGATGTGGGAGGCAGGAGAGCATCGCCACACTTAGTGCACTCAGGGAGACCTGTGAGAGCTGACAGCAGACATCAAAACCACCATTTCTGGTAGAAACCCTCATGCCTGAGCTCAGAGCACTGGAGGACAACCCTTAAACCTGATATGAAATGGAAACCAGCCATAATTCCTTTCAATTCCTTGGGGAAGGAGGAGAGAAGCTGCAGAGGAGCTGGGAGCAGACTCCCAGGACAGGAGCACTGCCCTGCTCCACGAGCTCCAACCTCCTCGCATGCCACAAGTTCCAAGGATACAGATCTGGGATGCAGCACCTTGGGGGCTGCTGGTTAACAAGAGGAGCTGCATCCCATGGGGAGGAATTTTGCTCCTCCATAACATTTCACACAACTTTCCACCTCAGCCAGCTCACCAAACTAAGCACTGTTGGACCCACTGCATCTCCACCACCGGTTCTTCTCTGATACAGATTTGGGGGAGAATGAAGGGCTAAACTCCCCCAGCAATGCACAATTTTTACAGCAAACCCATCTTGAAGAAGGCTCAGTTTGTCTCAAACTCAATTCTCATACACCAAAATGTGGTCACAGCACTTGCAGAGGGGGGAAATTAAAATAAACCCCAAAACCCAAACACCTTCGAGTTTCAAACTAGAGAGCATCAGAAGTGGAAGACTCCTGGTGTGTATCAGGGGGCTCTATTAAGATCATTATTTGCTGTCAGAGTCTTTAAGCAGCGTGCAGCCTGCTCTAAATATAGACCCATTTAAATCTTTTCTAGAGAGAAAAAAATTTAGAAAAACCTGAGTGACTTAGAATCAAGAGTGACACCAAGACAGAGCCACAGCAGTGCAGGCAGACTGCACCAAGGTGAGATTTAAAGGCAAACCTCTGCACCTGCACTCCCTAGGGAGATTTTCAGTGCAGAGCTGCATCTTCAATGCTCTGCTGCAACACCATCAGCGATTCCTCCTCCTCGTTCTGGGAATCAAATCCATTCCCAGGAGGGAACCTGCCTTTTTTAGGGGTTTTACAGGTGATGTGCACCTTGGCCAAAACCAGTTTTCCCTCCCAAGATCTCTGCAAAAGCACAAGCAGTTAAAGCTGGCAGAGCCCCAGACAAGAAGGTTTTTATCCTTTCCAAAACCCCACTTCACTTTTATGTACTCCAGGGAATATTGTCGTTTGAGCACATAATCCCCTTGGGAATCCTGAAATCTTGGTGATAAATCCCTGGAGCTGGTTATAAAACACAGAAGTGCTTTTGATCACGGGGCAAATGCCAGCATGAGGTAGTGTTTGCTCCCTCCTTGTTCTCCTGGCAGAAAAAAATGTAAAAACAGGATTCTCTTTCCTTTCTGCCTGGTGGTGTTGCCTTTTTCCCCCTCACTCTTCCAACCTCTCCTGTGAGGGAACAACTCCTGCACTCTCAATACCTGCTGCAGGATAAGATGTGACCTGCGCCTCTCACCTCCTAGAGCATCCCAGCTGCCTGGAGGGCAGTTCTCTCCACTTCCAGGGAATATTATTGCCAATAGCACTGCCCTATTCCCAGGAAAACCCAAAGGACAGAGGGAAGGGCTCGCTCAGAGCACACATTTGCCCTATTCCCAGGAAAATCCCAAGGACAGAGGGAAGGGCTCGCTTGGAGCTCACGCTTCCCCAGACAGCGTGGGTACGAGCACCCCTCAGAGAGCAGCCACTTTATAAACCAATTAAACCAAATCAAACACAAAGCTCCCCTGATTCTCAAGGAGTGACTTTAATCGTGTTTATTCTCTTAAATTAATCCAGATTAATTTCTACTGCATACCTAAGATACAGCGTTCTTACGTCAGCCTCAGCTGAAGATCTTTATTACCGTGGCATTCTTTTCCTGCAGCCACGTCACATTTAAGCCTTTCCTGCCTTGCAGACAGGCTCTAAGGTGACTCCAGCCCCTTCCCTGCCAGCCATCCACCCAATTTCCCAGCAGACCAAGCCACCTGGCAGCAGGAGAGCCTTGCTGCAGGATTAGGATGCTCTGTAGGGACGCAGGAAAACAGCTCCTGTTTCTTCTGAGAGAAACAAACAATTCTAATTTGGAAGCTGCTTTTTAATGCAGTTGGAGTTTTGGTTGGGTGGGTTTTTTTTTTCCCCTCCTCCTGCTTTTTAGAAGGCTGTTTTGAGCATAAATGGGAGGCTTGAAGCAGCACTGAATCTTAATGGGCCTCTCACGTGCACAGGCAGCTGCTCGCTGCCAGACTGGAGCTGCTTTGGGGAGCTGCTCAGAAACATGCACAGACTCTCCTCGACAAAAGAAAGTGGAAGCAGCCTTCAACACTCCTCTTTTTTTGTTGTATTTGAAACAACCGACTCCACCAGGCAAAGAACATCCCCTCCATTGCAATCCATCTCCCTGAAGGGGAATAAAACCGCGGGATGAAAGGGAGAGGCGCTGAACCGCTGGCAGAGGAAACGCAGGCGGCTTTGTGGCAGAGACAAAAGCAGTGGCACAAAAGCTCAGCCCCGTTCCCTCCCTCCAGGAGAGTCATAACCAACTGGATCTCTTCACCAGAGAGATGTTAAAGCTGTGTCCTGTACCCAGACCCTCTCAGTGTCACTGTGAAGGGAGGAACACCCAGGGAGCAAAGCCCCTGCTCTGGATCTGCCGGCAGCAGCAGGGGGAGAGATGGAGCAAAGCTCCCGGGAGAGTAATCAAAGCTTCCAAGCAAATCATGAAACCTATTTCCTCCTAACGAGCTGCTCCACTCCCAGGAGCTGTCACACTTCTCCCTGCATGAGCTGCACTGACTCAAAACCAGCTCCCAGAGGGAACCAAGGATTTTCCAGAGTGCAGGCACAGCAGAGGAGTGTGGTTGGGTCACCCCAACTGCACGGGTCACCTTGGCTCCATCCCATCCTGTGTGAGCTCAGCCTTCAGCCTCCTGGATTCTCACAATCCCTGAATGGTTTGGGTTAGGAGGGACCTTAAAGCTCATCCCATTCCACCCCTGACACCTTCCACTATCCCAGGCTGCTCCAAGCCCCAATGTCCAACCTGGCCTTGGGCACTGCCAGGGATCCAGGGGCAGCCACAGCTGCTCTGGGCACCCTGTGCCAGGGCCTGCCCACCCTCACAGGGAAGGATTCCTTCTCAATATCCCATCCATCCCTGCCCTCTGGCACTGGGAAGCCCTTCCCTGTGTCCTGTCCCTCCCTCCCTTGTCCCCAGTCCCTCTCCAGCTCTCCTGGAGCCCCTTTAGGCCCTGCTCTTCTCCAGGCTGAATTAACATGTAAAAATTTAATATATCAAAGACTTCCACACACCTTTCTGGACACACAATGTCAATAAAGGACCCTCCCAACCCACCCCTTCCTCCCCAGATCCCCTTTCCTCCAAACAACCCCAGGAAATAAAGTTTGCCACAATGAAGGATTTGCCTCCTTTGGGACCAATATCCTGAATTTTGTGCTGACAGTTCACAAGAGAGAAATCTGTTGACACGGAGGCTGTGATGCTGCTCGTGCACTTCTGCACAGCAGCTGTGTGAGGGCAGCATTTGGAATGCAGGGATCACCCCAGAGGATGAAAACACTGAGGGAGAGACCTCAAGAAATAGAAAAAATTATCAGCAGAAAGACTGCTGGGACACTTGATGCCACTCTGTGCCTGTCAGAGACCACTGGCTTCTTCCACTTTACAAAATAAATAAAAACCTCAGTGTCAGACAGAGATATTTGATTAAAAAAGCAGATATGGGTTAGCAGATATCAGCTGGAGGGGAGGAAGAGAGCCAAGCCAGGGCTTTGAGCCCAAACAGACTGCAAAGGGAAGAGAAACTGCTCTGACACAACACAGGACAAAGAGGATTTCTCCTCACAGCTGTGAGAAACCCCAGCCTGCAGTCCAGTGCTTTTCACTTTCCATCTGCTGAGCACATCCCACTGCTCCTCCAGCCACAGCATTTCCAGTAAGGCTCTGGAGAGTCAGCATTCCTGGCAGCCAAGCATCCATCACGGAGCTGAGGGAAGGGATGGATCTGCAGGAGAGAGCAGAGCAGCTTCAGCACTGCCCAGAGAGATGGAAAAGGAGGGTCTGCCCTTTCTACATCAGCCAAGCCAAGCCTGGCACGTTTAAACCAAAGAAGGAAAGCACATTTGTGGTTTTGGCTCGTGACATCAAGGTCTGGGAGGGACCACACAATGCTGCCCAGCCCCTCCCTGCCCCACAGCAGGATACTTTCTGTGTTTTAATGGTCAGGGTCCCTCTGCTCCAGAGCCAGGCTGGGAGGGACATGAGCAATCCCTCAGGGACAGGACAGGGAGATGCTTTGAGGGGGAAAGGATCAGGCCTCATGGCACTGGTCAGCAATAGGTTAAATAGGATCAAGGTTAAATAGGTTAAAACAATCAAGACGGATTTTTATTC
Organism: Pachycephala philippinensis; assembly: GCA_013397055.1. Taxonomy (NCBI): domain Eukaryota; kingdom Metazoa; phylum Chordata; class Aves; order Passeriformes; genus Pachycephala; species Pachycephala philippinensis. The sequence continues at coordinate 45,872 of VWZT01001856.1, read as the reverse complement.
TGAATCAAACTGCACTCTCTAAAAGAAAAAAAATATTTTAGGCCAGTGTTTTAACATGAGCACTGCCCCTCTGCTCTGAAGCCAGGCTGGGAGAGCTGGGGAAGAGAAGAAAAGGCTCCAGGGAGAGCTCAGAGCCCCTTGCAGGGCCTAAAGGGGCTCCAGGAGAGCTGGAGAGGGACTGGGGACAAGGGATGGAGGGACAGGACACAGGGAATGGCTTCCCACTGCCAGAGGGCAGGGATGGATGGGATATTGGGAAGGAATTGTTCCCTGTGAGGGTGGGGAGGCCCTGGCACAGGGTGCCCAGAGAAGCTGTGGCTGCCCCTGGATCCCTGGCAGTGCCCAAGGCCAGGTTGGACATTGGGGCTTGGAGCACCCTGGGATAGTGGAAGGTGTGAATTTAGTGATCTTTATGGTCCCTTCCCACCCAAGCCATTCAGGGGTTCTGTGCCAGGGCCATCCTACAGGCCCATGGGACACACATGGACCAGCCTTTTCCGTGGTACAACCTGAACAAGCTCACAGACACACAGAGCAGCTTAAGGCACATCTTGGTTTCAGGCAAAACACTCCCTAAGCAGAGAGGCAGAGGTAAGAGATCAGGTGAAGTTCCTGGAAACCATTAAGCAAACTCTTCATGCTGAACACGAGCCTCAAGGTTTTGAGAAGCTCGAGTTCAAAGCCCCCTGCAAGCCATTTGTGACTCGAGGGTAAACAACACCAGGCCAAATCCCAGAGCTGGCACTGATGACATCCAACCCACCCGCAGATCAAGAGTCTAACACCACACTTCAAACCCCCCAAAACACGAGGGGAACTGGGTATTTTCTTCTACTCATCCACAATGGAATTTATGAAACAGATAGCAAAAGCCATCCATCTTCATTTATAAGTCATGGCTTTTGCCTTTGTTAAATTTAATTGCTTCCCCTGTGGCTTCAAATCAAGGGCAGATTCTATTAAAAGTAATTACTTCGCTGTGCAGCTGGCATAGCAAAGTTGCTTGATAAAGGTTAATCTACTAAGAAATGGCAGCTCCTAAACGAGGGTGATGATTTTCATTAATAACTTCGCGGGGAGGATGATGCTGGAATTCACACATGCATTGACATGATAGCCACAGCTCCAGAGGGTCCTGTGTCCCCATCCAGGAACTGGGACAAACATGGCACTGGGACCATGGGGTCTTGCCTACTGGGGACATGGTCCAAGCACTGGCAGCTCACTCCATGTGTCACCCACAGGGTTTCCATGCACATTTATCCTCAGGGGTGTGCAAACTGAGATCTGACCCAGCCCTGGAAGTGTCCAGGCCAGGTTGGATGGGGCTTGGAGCAACCTGGGATAGTGGGAGTGATGCCTTTCTAGGCCACCTAGAAACAGAGACTGGACAGGAGGAAGGGAATAAAGGTGGATATTTATTTGAAAGGCCTTCAGAGGCACACCCTGGGCAGGCCAAAGGCTGCACCCAAGATGGACCCCGAGTCACGAGTTCTTCACACTTTTATAGCTTTGGGCCATTTGCATCTCAACCCAATTTCACCAATTAAACTTCAGCTAATGATGTAATTTCTGCAATTTCTCCACCTCTCTAGAGGCCCTACTTTACACATTTTGGGCTTAGGACAATCTGGGTGTCCTTGAAGAGCAAACCTAGAGAGGTTTGCTCTGTCTGACCAGCATGAGAGAGCAGCAGCTCACAGGCCACTAGAAACTCCACAGTTACACACTAGGCAGTGCAGGATTTGAAAAATATAAAAGTTAAAACCTAAGGCATCAGGAGGTGTCCCTGCCCACAGCAGGGGTGGAATGAGATGGGCTTTAAGGTCCCTTCCAAGAAGCAGCACCCCCACATGACGAGCTCACTCCAAGCCATTTGCTTTTCAGGATTCTTTGTGTTCTCCATACTTTCAGCAGAAGGGAAAGCAGGGCAGGAGGCTCCTAATAATCATCAAACAAAGCAGGACCAAATTCAGGAGGAAGGCTTCAGACAAACTCCTCATTTTTCTTTCTTTTCTTCCTCCCAATTCACCTTTTCTCCCTGCAGAGCAACAGCCCATCCAAACAGGCTGCAGCATTCTGTGCAAAAGGCCTCATATCACACAAATAACAGGAGAAAGGCCAGAAGATATAAAAAAATCCACTTTTTTCCCCCCCAACTAATGCTATCTTTCATATACTGGAGGATTTTATTTCTCCCACTCATGACCAGAACGTTCAGCTATGCAGTAACAGCACTGCTGCTCACTCCAGACTAACTAAAGCTGGACTCAATGATCCTTGTGGATCCCTTCCAACTCAAGATATTCTACGAATCCTGTAGGTTTAGGCACCACGACATGGCAATCTAGTGCCTACTGTGGTAGATTTACAAAAAAGCCCACGCATTTTCATGTTTTTAACCATCAGAACCCGGTTTTATAAGCAAGCTGTAGCTATTTCATGGAAAATTAACCAGCTCTCTCAACCACATGGAAGTTTTACACCATAAATCACAAATGCCTCTGAAATCAGGAGCTTGAGCAAAAAAAAAGGTTAAGAATTAGAAGCTTAGCACCAGCTATTTTTAACATAATACTGAGAGTAACACCCTGCAAGCAACACGCACACATGCTCTATGAATAAAGTAAAAATTCAGCCTTCTGCACACGCCTGCCCCTCCGTGAAGGGAGCTGCCATCTGCATGTTGAAAGGATTATTTTCCACGTGGGAGGCTGGAAAAAAGGGGAAAAAAAAAAAAATCATCCCAGAAAGCTGCTAGGAAATGCAGTCAAAAGGGCAGGTTGTCTCCTGTTCCAGCAAGCAGAGGTGGTCCACACGGAATGGCTCTGGCACAGGGGATTGCTGCCTTCCCAGCCTTACACCATTAATTGCCCTTCAGGGAATTAATTAGGGAATTTGGTGCCTTCAGGGAGAGGGTTGGGGCTGAAAACACTGAAAGTTCTGAAAGGGGTGACTTGCTGGATCCCCAACTCTTCAATATTAACCTTTAAACCATCTCCCTGTAGGCTGGAAATACCTTTTTTTGCACCTCTCTTCCAACCCAACTGCTCAGTTTTCACCCCATTAACCACAGTAAGGTAAAGTTTTAACTACCAGGGCTCAGTCCCTGTCTCAGGTGGGACATCCAAGCTCCAATTTCTCTCCCATTAATGAACAGCCACCATGAGCACCCCATTCCTGCTCCTCCAGCAGGACAAAGCCCTTTCAGAGCTGCTCCTTCCTTGCCTCTGCACTTCACCAGGCCACTCGTGGCCATTCCCATCTCCCAAATCCTCAGTTTCCCTGTGGAATCAAAGCTCTGCCTCACATCCATGACACTGAGGGTTTCAATTTCCCCTTGGTATTTATCAAGCAATAAATACCAATAAAAATCTCCTCGGGTCAGATGCAAACAACGCGTGGCTCCAACTCCCCCTAAATCAAATTTTACTGGAAAGTCACGGGAAGCTCAACTATTCCCAAGACTAGAAAGAGAAAGGAGCTATTTATTCTCACAGTTACACCAAGCGAGAGCTGAAAAGGTGTTACATTGCTGCCAGCTTAGCTACACATTCAAAAATAAATGTGTTTTCTTGGTGATGGTGAGAGTGCAAATCTCCAGGGAAAGCAAAATCAGAATGGAAAGGCAGCGAGGCAAAGTTATTTATTCAGACTTTGGCTGTCACAGAAAGGTCTGTTCTGATCAAAGGCTGCTCTGCTGCCCAGGGAGAAAGGTGAGCAGGTGAGAAAGGCAAAGAATCCCTCACCCTGAGCAGGTGAAGCAGCCCACCAGGGACATGTGGGACAGCCAAGGGATGAGCATCCAGCACCTTTTTCCCCCCCACTAATGCCATCTTTCACATACTGGAGGATTTTATTTCATGACTAGAACATTCAGCTATGCAGTAACAGCACTGCTGCTCACTCCAGACTAACTAAAGCTGGACTCAATGATCCTTGTGGATCCCTTCCAGCTCAAGATATTCTATGAATCCTGTGGGTTTAGGCACCAGGACATGGCAATCTAGTGCCTACTGTGGCAGATTTACAGAAAACCCCAAGCATTTTCACCTTTTTAACCACCAGAACCCAGTTTTATAAGCAAGGTGGAGATATTTCATGGAAAATTAGACCAGCTCTCTCAACCATGGGGAATGTCAGAGCCTCATCCAAGAGATGGCACCAACTCTGTTATTTGCAACTTATTACTTAAAAAAAAAAAAAAATCAAACGAGGCATCAGTCTCAGCAGTTACAGGTTTAACAGCAAGTCGCCATAACCAAAGAAAGTCACGAGTTTCAAAGTTACATGGCAATTTATAACTTTCTAGTCCAATAGACAATTAACACAAAACTTTGTTTTGATATTATAACCTATCACCTTTGGTACTTTTTGCTGCATTGTGTCTGTTCCTTAACCAATAACTTGTTAGCTCACGTACACACAGATACTTCTATTATAACATCTAAATTCTTAACTTAAACTATAAAATCACATTATCATACTTAAAACCCTTCACCACATCACCCAATACATTTTCTTACTTATAACTATAGAAACATAGGTTTATAATTCTTCTACTTAAGATGTGTATACCTTTATCATTACATCAACCCAAGCTCTTTCCAGGGCTGTAAATTAAACTCATCAGTGCTTGTGGGGGTTTTTACCCTTCTGTTTCCCACAGGGAAGACCACTTGTGTGATGCAGCAGGGCAGGACAGCAGCTGTGCCAAGGCAAGGGCTGTGTCAGACTCTCAAGGAGCAGGTTTTGCTCATAATTACATGAGGGAACAAGCAGCAATTTCACCAGAGCTCTCTTGAGTTTCATCAAGCCTTCAGTGGATAAATGGAGCAGTCACAATGGTCCTGCCACGGTGTCACTGCTCCAGAGGAGAGGATTGATCCCGCAGGGATGTTGACCAACCCCTCAGGGACAGGACAGGGAGATGCTTTGAGGGGGAAAGGATCAGGCCTCATGGCACTGGTCAGCAACTGCAGCAATCTGTGGGGATCAAGGTTAAAACAAATCGAGAGGGATTTTTATTCTGAGTCAAACTGCACTCTTTAAAAGAAAAAAGATATTTTAGGCCAGGGTTTTAACATGATCAGAGCCTCTCTGTTGTGGAGCCAGGCTGGGAGAGCTGGGGGTGTTCACCTGGAGAGGAGAAGGCTCCAGGGAGAGCTCAGAGCCCCTTGCAGGGCCTAAAGGGGCTCCAGGAGAGCTGGAGAGGGACTGGGGACAAGGGATGGAGGGACAGGACACAGGGAATGGCTTCCCAGTGCCAGAGGGCAGGGATGGATGGGATATTGGGAAGGAATTGTTCCCTGTGAGGGTGGGGAGGCCCTGGCACAGGGTGCCCAGAGCAGCTGTGGCTGCCCCTGGATCCCTGGCAGTGCCCAAGGCCAGGAACAACCTGGGACAGTGGAAGGTTCCCTGCCCATCAAAAGAAATAGGATTTAAGGTCTTTCCAAACCCTTTAGTGCTGGTGTGAGCTGCAATAATTTGGAAATAGGATGCACGCTCCCAAATGATGCCAGCTAAGCCTGATGCCTAAAGGGGCCAGCCTAGGAACAGAGACTGGACAGGAGTGAGGGAATAAAGGTGGATATTTATTTGAAAGGCCTTCAGAGGCACACCCTGGGCAGGCCAAAGGCTGCACCCAAGATGGACCCCGAGTCACGAGTTCTTCACACTTTTATAGCTTTGGGCCATTTGCATCTCAGCCCAATTTCACCAATTAAACTTTAGCTAATGATGGAATTTCCCCTCAGCTTGCCCCCCTTCTCAAGATGCTGGGTTACACATTTTGGGCCTAGGCCGGGCTGGGTGTCCTTGGAGAGCAGCCTGGAGAGGCTTTGTTCTGTCTGTCTCAGCATGAGAGAGCAGCAGCTCCCAGGCTGCAGGACACTGCAGAGTTACACACTGGGAATGCAGGATTTGAAACATATAAAAGCTAAAACCTAAGGCATCAGGCCTAAAGCTCCAAGTACTTTTGAGTGGCACTTGGCAGAAATGCAAAATGCAGCTCTAGGCCTCGAATAGGGCTCAGTAAAACCCAGCCACGAACACGCTGAGGAGCGTGTGACCCTCTCTGGGTATTTTTGGTAATTTTGGGGTAACAATGTGTACATTACACTGCAAGTCACACCGGTGGAATGCTGCCAAACCCAAGGCAGAACTATTCCTAGTGCCTCAAACACGAGGAGATGTTACATTGCCAGAGCAATCTGATATTAAAAGCTTTAACATAAAAGGAGTAAAGAGGAGCTAAAAGTGAATTATTTGGGTTTTATTTTTATGGCCACTTAGCAATATCTACCACAGGGAAAAAAAAATAAATAAAGCACACAAAAACCCTAAAAACACAACCACCCTTCAGATTTTCAGCTAAAAATAGGATATTGGATGCCACAGAGCTCCCTCTTCATCATTCTCTGCACAAATCAGCCTGAGAAAGAGCACAGCCAACCTCCCAGTCACCTGCAGAGTGGGATGCTCATGCACACAAAGCCAAGATTTAGAGCTAACCCAAAGGCAGAGCCTCTAATTCATCACAGTTTTAATTGGTTTCAGTCCCCAAAGAAATACTTCAGCAGACATGAACTGAAGCTGGCAGCCACGCAGGGATGGGAAGGAGGCACACAGAGATTCTGGAGAGAGATCTTTAAACCACAAGACCGAGCCTCGGACACTCAAATTGGTTTCTGTGGAAAAGCTGTAATGAAATTTTATGGCTTCTTCGGAGCCACAATAGAACTGGTTGGATTTGAGCAACCTTCAGTGAAAAACACACATAAAACAAACCTTTTTAAAAGGAAAAACCTTACTGCTTTAAAAAATGAGGCAGGAAGGAGAAGCTAAAGAGAAACTGGATAAAAAATGCCCCCTTTTTTCCCCCCCTCTTTAAAATCAAAGGTATTTTACCTCCCCTAAGGCACCAGAAAGTAAAGATAATAATGAAAAAGCTGAATGAAGCAGAAGTTTTGTGGAGGTTCACGTGTGGATTTGACCTAGATACAGTGAACATTCTTGTGATTAATACAGAGGTTATAATTTTATACCAGAGTGCTCCAACTCCAGCTCTAAAACAAATTGGACAGAGTGTCTTATTACTCCCTCATTCCCCTTGACAGATCACTAAATATCTGCGTGCTTTAATTATTTGAAACAGACCACGATTCGTTATTTCCCCTTTGAATTCTGCCACAGAGTTGGATTTTCTTTCATGCCCTGCAAACTGCATTAGGCTATAAAGGGACTGAGATACTAAAGCAAATATTAAACCCTTTGCCCAAATGCCAAAATCTGTGGGAGGCACCGAGTGCTCATACCCACGCTGCACACTCCACCTGAGAGATTGTTTAAAGCTCTTACAGCTAAAAAAAAAGCAGGTGAAAAGGGAAATTTGAAAAGCAAAATAAAAGCAGGTGAATGGGGATGTTTCCTCTTGGGTTTCAGGGTAATGGGGTTTGTTTGACATCCCAAAGCAGGATGTTATGGAATGGTTTGGGTTGCAAGAGACTTTAAAGATAATCTAGTTCCAAGCCCTGGAAGTTTAAAAAGTCTTTAAAAACTCAAAACCAGCATGTCAAACATTTGCAGTAGATAAAGTAAGGAAAAAACTGAGGCAGGGGGGAGGGTTATTAGAAAAATTAAACCTCCTTAGACATACATTAAATTTCCTATAAGACACAGTGCCCTGGATCTGAGAGCAAGGAAAACACTCTGGCCTCCCTGACAGGACACATCCCTGGGGGATGCATTCTCACCACGTCTCACTCAATTAGGTGAAAAATTATAAATTACAGCATCTCTGCCAGGGCAGAGCTAATCTAAGGCTGGTTTGATGATTACAACCCCTGCTCTGGCTTGTCAGGTGTGAGCATCTAATCACACCTCCATTCTTAATCTGCTTCAGCTGGCTGCTGAGGTTCCCTTCATTTTTTCACCAATTAAGCTTCCCCGGATCACCTTTTCTCAGCTTTAATTGTTTTGTGAGCATTCTCCTGGTTACCTGAGTAGCCAGGGCTGATTTATAATGCTCTGCAGGTAATTAATCCACCGATGCCAGCCTGAACAATCACAGAACACACTGGGCTGGAAGAGACCGACACATTAAACACCATCTCATTCCAGCTCCCTCTTTCTCCATTTGTAGGCACCAAAAATAAAAAAAAAAAAAAAAAAAAAA
>VWZT01001856.1:0-37668 GCA_013397055.1 Pachycephala philippinensis | reverse complement strand
AAAAAAAAGTTGCTTTGGGGAGAAGGAGGCAACACAGGTGCAGCAATATCCATATAAATATCTATAGTATCTGCCAGGAGCTTTGCAGCACCTGGCTGAAGAAGCACAACCACCACTTCCAGTGACTTTTCTGCTATCCTCCAAGCCCATCTCTTGCACCGCAATCTGGCCAAGAGATGTCCCCAGGAAAAGGTCTTTGGATGTTTCCTCCAGGGGAAGAGGAGAGCAATGAGAGGGAAACAGGGATATCAAAGAGCACAGCCAGCTCGCTCAGGCACCTCCATCCATTTCACATTTCACGCTTCTCAGCATTCATCCCATACAAATTCATCTTGCCCTACAGACAGCATTTTAAAGAGAACAGAGGAGAAACTTTTTCTTCTTCCTACTTTGTGCCCAGAAGGCCAAAATCAACACATCCCTGCAAACAGACTGGGACAGGTACTAAACAGCTGAGGAATGTACTTTCTCCCCCAGGCCACATATGTCTAAATGACATTTGATTCCACTAAAGGCAGATGCGTTTGTATTTGGAAAAAGCAAGCATGGAACGCGAGCTTATTTTGAACAGAATCAGCATTGTGGTAGCCAAAGCTCATTAATTATGAATTTTGTCAACTGTTCGCTGAAATTTGTTCTGCTAGCACGGTGTAATTGCCTGCAAAAGCAGCGCTTTAAAACGAGAAAACGCCGTGCTAAGAAATAACCCACATCGTTCGTTTTCCAGGAGATATCCCTCACTTGTTCCGGAACAATTACAGTGCTGGGAGAATCCTTGAGGTTCTCCAAGCATTTTAGCAGAGTATTCATTGCACCAAGAAGTGCTGAAGGGCATAATTGGGTGAACCATGAATATGGAGCACAGGAAGGAGCTCTGCTGGTTGCACTGCCGGGGTCCTGGCAGGGTGCTTGACTCGCTCCACTAAGAAATTTGTCACTGAACATTCCCGTATTTTAAGCAGGAGGGATATTTCCTGCTGCTCAGCCGGACTGCGAAACAAGGACTAAAAGCAGCACCACCCCACAGCCCCAGGGCTCAGACAGTGAGTCAGCCCCACTCCAGCACGGCGTTCCACTCCCCAGAATCCCATTAAGTGCTGAACTCAGAGCAAACATCACCCGGCAGCTCTGCAGGGCACAGGCAGCATTTAACATTACAATTATTGAGAGACACTGATTTTAATCAGCGAGCAGAGCCTCTCGACTTAATTTCATTTTACTTGCACACACAGAGCACACGAACGCAGACCTACCTTGGCAAAGGCAGAGCAGGGGTTTGGAGGTGATGAGGAGGATCATCCTCCACAGAACAGCGCCTTTGTGAAGAGGCAAAAACAGCACTCCCAAACATTCCTGATCCTAGAGGAACTGGGCTTAAAACTGAGCCTTCCAGCTCAACCAGCACCTCCAAACTCTGCACTGCAGCTCCTTCACCCACAGCAGCCTTTCTGCTTATTCCTCCTTCTGTCTTTGCCCTTCCTTAAATACCAATTTTGCAGAGCTGCCCCACCTGTGGCTGATGCAGAGTCCATTGGAAACACCTGGGAGCTTCACTGGGAGCTTCAGGAGACCCCCTGCGTGGGCACACCTACCCCCAGTACCCATCACGTAGCACAAAGGCATCAGCAAATGTTTTGTCTGCATTTGTTGGCACTAGATGGTCTCTAAGGTCCCTTCCAAGCCAAACTGGCCATGGATTCCACGTTTCTGTGTGCTCAAAGAGCAGCCTTCGGGCTAAAACACGCTGCTTCCATCCGGGAAGTAACGAAGATGTTCTCCCAACAATTGAAATAAACTTGGGGAATAAAAGTGTGGGAGTTCTGCAGGAATTGAGGTCTTCACAGCCCGATTTGGGTCCTAGCAGGGAAGCTCTGAGTGCCCAGCTGAGGTGAGAGCAGCATCCCCACAAGTGCGCGGTGACCTTCAGAGTTACATTTCTGTCACCAGAGCCCCTGGAAATGAGGTCTGACTTGTCCCCTCTGTCACCCTGGTGGAAGCATTAACTCGGCTGATAATTAGCGAGGCCTCAGCCAGGTATGTTAATGACTATGTAAAGAGTTTCTGTTAATCAGCTGTCGGTGAACAATGGCGTTTCTCGGATCATTTCCAGATGCGAAGCTGTTAGAGGGTATTTTCATCAATGATCTGCATCACATTTCCTCCTAATCAAGTTCCCAGTGATCTTTTAATTGGGATGAAAGGAGATGCAGAAGTACTACTTGAGCGTAGAGTGATCTGTTTCTCTTGTTAACCCCTTCAGGTGAAAGCCATTTAAACAGCAGGAGATGCTGGCCACCGGTGTAACCAAATTTTTGGTGACACCAAGAAAGAAATCCTGCCGTGCTGCAGCAGGACTCAAATCCGAGCAGCCAGCTCGGTGTCACTGCAGAGGAAAACTCCAGCAGCCTTGCCCGGTGAGAGCACAAGCCATACAATGTGCTAAAACGAGATGGATTCACAAAATACCAGCGAGCTACAACGACTTGAAGGGAGAGAGAGCAGAACAGGGAGCCATCTGTGCCTGGCTCCCAGCAGCCAGCCTGCCAGAGCCTGTGATTAGCACTGTCCAGACAGATCCTCTCCTGTCTGCTGTCAGCAGCACTGTCTGTTCCAGAGCCTGCCCATGGCACTAGCAGATGTCCCGAGCACTTCAAACGCTTGCACTGAGCTCTGAGTTTGCATTTCAATTCCCCCGGTGTGAGCTCCGGTGCTGGGAGACACGGAAAAGGTGCAAATAAAAATACAAGTGAGAAAAAAGAAATAATAAATCCTCTTCCTGGGGGTTCAATGAACAAGCTACAAAGTGCACTTTTGGCATCTTCTTGCCGCTGGAGAAAACCTCAGCAGAGGTTCCAGCAGGTGGGAGGCAGCACAGAAACGCAGGGCCAGAACTGAGCTGTCATCCTGAAGCAAGGATCTGCCATGTGTTGGACCCTCCCTCCCTGACAACCCCCAGCAACACTCCCAACTGCTATTTTGGTAAAATAGCAAAGGTTTTACCTCTTATTTTCAATCTAGGATGTCTTGCAGTTATTCCTACAAGGTGCATTGCTGTTAAAATAGAGAAAAATATCCTGAAAAGTCTCCCAGGATACATTTTTCTGACTAGAGAGGTCTCAATTAGTGCTTTTCAATCTGTTGACACAGCCTCAAGCCCAGCCAGGTTAGATGATCCAAGCCCACATATCAAGCCAGAATATTAATTCAGTTCAGCCCTGCACTTGCACAACGAGAATTTCTCTCCAAATAAAACAAAAACCCTCCGAATAAATCTTAAAAAATAAAGAGAACAAAGGAAAAAAAAAATCCATCCGTCACAAACCAGACAGTTGAGTAGGAAATAAATAGTCCAGAAATACAGCAATAGCTTATGCATATTTGAAATACCCCACAGCTACAGGGTGTAAGCTGCGTGAAGAGGTCTGAGCAAAGCCTTTGGGGAGCACTCTGAGTTGTGGTAGCTCGGAGGAGCAATCACTGGAGCAGTGTGACAACAACCCTTCCTCGGAAAAGCCTCTCCAAAGCCACCGAGAGCTGTCAGCTTTGAAAGGAAGCAGCAGGAAAGCCAGGGGCAAAGCTCGAGCTGCTGGGAAAGCGGAGACTTCCTGGCAAGTGTTTTGTTATTAGGCAAAATAATTAGCTTACAAGGCAATGGTTATTGTTGCTAATTAATAAGTGGTGTGCTTAATATAAAGCTCTAATTTGAGTAGCGAGGCAGAGCATTAGACAGGGATTTGGCAAGTGGAAAAGCACCTCCAGCTCCATGGCTTACAGGGGGTCACCCTCCAGGGTGGTGGCCACGTTAGTCTCATCCCAAGTCATGGGATCATATCCCAGAATCCCAGAATGGTTTGGGTTGGGAAGGACCTTAAAGCTCTTCTTGTTCCATGAGCAGGGACACCTTCCACTAGACCAGGCTGCTCCAAGCCCCATCCAACCTGGCCTTGAGAGCCCCATGAGACAATATAATTTTGGTGCTAAATCATTTAAAAGGACACCACGAGTGCCAGTGTCACCGAAATTCTGGAGGAAAATAAAAACCCTCCAGCACTATATTTGAAGTGATAGAGAATCAGGCACTGCTTTATTCTGGTGAGGCTGTGCCATGGAAAATATTCCATACACACGTGCCTTTTACCAGATTTTCTGCAGATTTATGCACAAAAAAAAACAAACCTCAAAGCAGTTCCCGTTCATTGGTCCCAAATTACACAATTTTTCTAATTTTTGGTTTCTTATTGGCCACGGATTCGTTTGCTAATTCAGTCCTCATTCCTTGATTTCCTTATCAGTCTTTTCTGGACCAGGTGTCTCCAGTCATGCCAGGGGCCAACATCTGGGGTTGAGCTTGGTTGATGCTGGTTGCTGTTGGTTGCTGCTGGTTGATGCTGGTTGATGTTGGTTGATGTTGCTTAATGTTGCTTGATGTTGGTTGATGGCTGTTATCTTTTGTGCATCTTTCTGTGTCCCCTGAAAAAAATCCAAAATTCCTTTCCCCAGGGCAAAGGCGAACCAAGCCTGACCAGGGAAATAAAATAAAAACCTTTAAAAGTGATGTTATTTCCAACACCAGGGGTGCTCAGTTTTGCTCCTTCCTTCACGACGTCTCTCAGAAATCTGCTGCAAACCACAGCAAAGGTGATTTCAAGACTCGTTCCAGGCTGCTCAGCATCTGCAGAATCCAAGTTCCCACAATTACTGCTGCAAAGAAAGCTTTCAAAATCCTCGTCCAAGGGCATTTTACCACCTTGGCTGAGAAGTGACAGGCAGCAAAGCCGGCCCTGAATTTGGAACTCCTAGTCAAGTTTAATGTGTAAAACTTCAGGGTAGGTCTTCTTCTGCTTTTTTTGCGAGTTACTGGAAAAAAAGGGGTCACATCACCCAAAATAGAGAGTCTACATGTGACACAAAGCTGCTTGCTTTCCAAAAGCTGAAGTGGGGTTGGGTCTGTAGGTGTGACAGGACATTTGACAGTCACTCCTCAAAGGCCTTCCCAGATAAGGGTAATGACAGGTCCTAGAGTTTGGCTCGACTCATTCCTCACAGACAGGAGCCAGGAATGTCAGCGAGGGATGGTGGTGGGTTTGCCCATGGGAATTAACATCAAACATTCCCTGCTTGGAACCAGATGGTCTTTAAGGTTCTTTCCAACCAAAACCAGTCTGGGACTCGACCTCTACCACCACAACAGCATCACTGACTGGCATTCAAAACTCATAGCATTTCTTCCATGGTGCCAAGGTTGGACTTGATGATCTTGGAGGTTTTTCCAACCTAAATTATCCTGTGATTCTGTGCCGCACAGGAAACCAAGTCTGGGGGTTGCAGAGGTCAGTTTTAACTGGTGCATAACCGGGTGGCAAAACCACTTCTGGAAACCAAGCTCATTAAAGGGTGAAACGGGAATTGGCAGAAGCTTATGTATGCATGGTCACGTTCTAAATAATCTCAGTGCTTCACAGAAAGGCTCCAGGAAGGCAGGAAGCCCTGGATAGAGGCAGTATCCCCTCCTTCTCAGCTGGAGTGTATCAAGGTAGATCCAAGTGATGTTTTGCCCCAAACTCGTGTTGGCCTTACCAGGATTTGCCCGGAGGCAAAGAGCACTGACTCAGATTTCGTGGCTTTGCTCGCTTTTTTAAGGACACAGCTGATTCACACTACAAGATAAAAATTAATCTTGGGGCAAAAAAACAATCCTGAAGGTTGCTGAGGACAGACAACCTGACTACTTGATAGCTCCAGTGGCATTCTTGCATCGAGCCCAGCTCTGTCCCAGCTCTTTACTGAAGTCACACCATTTACGGTTGGACTTTGTGATGTGAAAGGTCTTTTCCAAGCTGAATGAGTCTGTGATCTACAGCAGCATCACCATCCACCCCCAAAAATCTGAGACACAAACACCATTTGAACAGACTGTGAGTGCTATGAAGGATCAGCTGCTGCAGGAAACTTCTTGGGGGTGCAGTAGGTCAGCCCCAAGGTCACCCAGGTTTGGTGTGAGAGGGACAGGAATAGGAAAAAGCTGTCACTGTGAGGCTGGAGACCAGCAGCTGATGCTCTGTGCCATCTGCCACTCTCACCACATGGCACTTTTCCAACCATGGGGCTTCCAGAGCTGCTCCAGAGCCACATCCCACCCCCACGTGTGACCAAGGTCAGCCGCTCCTGCACGGCTCAGCTCCTCCTGCCAGCACAGCACGGCCTTTCTCCTCTCACATGTCACACAGGAACGAAATGCTGGGGAATGTGGCTCCCAGCAGCCCTGCTGGAAGATGCCAACATTCACACTGTGACACTTACAGTCTGTCATTGACGGCTGCAGAAGGATGAGGGGGAGAGAGAGGTTCTTCTTCTCCACTTCTGACTCCAGCAATCAACAAAATTTCCGCTGCCATGCAGAGAACGTTCAGCTTTTCACCCTGATGAGCACAGAGGAGGTTAAAATACACTCGTTTAAGCTCATTCACTTCTCAAGTTTCTCAGCCATGGGGTGAATTTTAGTGTCTGCTTAAGTCATTCTCGGGGTGAGGAAACAGGAGCCCTTTTTCTGGACTTGCAGCGGGGTTGTTCCTGCTGTGGAAGAGTGAATGGGAAAAGGCTGGGCCGAGGATGTGGCCAGACTTGGAGTCCCACTTTTCCACCCTGGAAGGTTAGGAACCTTCGAGGTTAGGAACAAAACTAATTTAAGAAGCCCCCACAGCTCCAGCAGCCCTCTCCCTCTGCCTCTTCCATGCACAGGTTCCTTGTTCAACAAGCTGCTGTCCCATTCCACCTGAATAATTCAAAATCCGGGAACACAAACAGCAGCAAACAGGCACAGGCAGGACAGGACACACACCCCAAGCCCCTCGAATTCAGCAATGGCTTTGTGACCGTGCTCAAAAGCTTAGGGAAATGCTTCTGAAACACCAGCTCATTTCAGCTTCCCAGCCCTGCTCCGGGAGCTGCCCGGGATCCACCACGGCATTCCTGCACGCCACATTAATTCCAGCATCTCATTAGCTCACTCCTTTCCGCTTTTTAGCTGGATGCCAGCGATCCGGGGTGCTCACATTTACATTTGGCACGGCTGAAGGCTATGACTAAAGGCTGTGCTGAGCTTGATCCCATTCTCCACAGCTGCTGGCTTCACCTTCTCTTGTCTCGCTGTGCCCTCGCTCTCTGAACTCCGGGAGCCTCCAGGGGCACTGCCGATTCACAGCAGCTGTTCCCACCCTCCTAAAACATTCCCAGGGAGCATTTCCCTACAGAAATCCTATGAAATCTCTTCCATCACAGCTCCTGCGAAGTGGAAGCATCAATTTTCCTCGTGACAAAACGCGATCCCCCACCCAAAACTTGTAGATAATGAATCTGATGCTGGCTCAACAGTCAGATATTTCGAGGTCAATATTCAACCAAAGAGTCTCCAAAAATAAAAGGAGCAATTTTAAAAGAGCTCTCAGAAGGATTTTACAAATTGTCAGAGAAAAAGACTGCAAATGGGCTCTATCAATGATGGACATCTGCTGCTTCCTAGAAATAAGCCAGGAACTGGAAGAGTGGAAGGAATCTCACTTACAGAAGAAAAATACCTATATATACACATTGACAGACCAAATAAAAATGTTTACCGTGGATTTTAGAACAACCTAGATAAGGCCTGATACATCACTAGCAATGCAGGGTAGGAAGAGAGAACAGGGACAAAGGGAAACAGAGCATTATTTACACTTATAAAGAGTCAGGGCCTTGGGGAAGAAGTTCTCCTCTAAGATTCAGAAGCTGGATTACAGAGCCCATTTCAGGGCAGATGCAGGTGATAAAATCCATATACACAGGAGCTCAACACCCATTTCATCACCTTTCAGCAGGCACAAAGCATCTGGAGCTCTGTGAGCTACTCCTGCCTCAACATTTGGAGTTGAGCTTCTTCTGGAGCCCAGCTACGCCACGGTGGTTACCCTGCATATTTACAAGTCTCTTGGAAAAGGAACCTCAGCCAGTTCTGACTGGCGTAGCCAAAAAACCTCCTTCCAAACAAAAAGCTGGGTCCACATCCAACACATCGCAGGCTGGGTACTCAAAACGCATTTTCCTGAGAAAAAGTGACGGCTCCCAGGGCAAAACAAAGCCAGGAGAAGGGTAGGAAGGTTCTTTAGTCCAGATATCCAGCTGATGTCCTGGCAGCTTCCAGGGATTTGGGGTTTTGCTCAATGAGGCATCCAGCTCAGCTCGCCGTGCCGTGCCGTGGGGGCATTTAACAGGGATGATGGATTGGGCCCGGGTTTCTCCGTTCTGGAAGAAGAGCTCAGCTGCCTGGGCTGAAGAAGCAGCTGCTGCTGCTGGAGTAGCTGCCAGAGAAGAAGAGAAGTGGGAGGACCACAGACTTCAGATGCTCGAGCCTGGCTCAACCGGGAGCTGCCTATTTTTGCCAGAACATTCCTGCCCACCCCACAGGAAAACCAACCCTTGTGATCTATCCCCCCCCAGCCCTGCTTCCTGTGGCTGGGCGAGCCAAGGAGCTCCAGCTTCTGTGGTGGCTTGGAGTGAGGTGCCAAAACCATGAATGCACTTATGCAAATGCTGAAATAACACAAACCTGAAGTGACAAGCTATTAAGCAGCCTTTAATTCTCAGCCTTGTAAAGGATTTATTAAACACTACGCCTGCGAGGCCAGGACAAACAGGGAAGTGGGAATTCGAAATAACTTGGCAACCTCATGACACCCTCAAGTAGCACAGTCATCAATTGAACCCCAAAGTTAAATTATTCAGTTATTTCTCAAGACAAGGTCAGTGTTGTTTTCTGCATTGGACTTAGGAAGAGAAGCCCTAAGGAGAAATCCATCTGCCCACAGCCCAGATTTTGGGTGTCTCAGCCCATGTCCTCCACTGCTGGAGCTGCTCTGTTGCCTCTGCCCTGTACTTCCTGGGGAAAAGTGGGAAGAGGGAGGAATGGCAGAGGAGAGATGTTATGGGCTGTCTGCGACCATTCCCAGTCCCTCAGGGGACAGAAGAGTTGGGAATGAAGGAGTGAAGATGAGCTTGGGCAAAGAAGGTAGGAGAGAAAGTGTTGTTTTAATTTTTGTCTTTGTTTTTCGCTATCCAAATCTATTTTAATCGTAGAATCATGTGGGTTGGAAGGGACCCACAAGGATCATGGAGTCCAACCTCCACCAGTCCCACCCTGTGCATCCCTGGGAGCGGTGCCCAAACGCTCCTGGAGCTCTGGCAGCCTCGGGGCCGTGCCCATTCCCTGGGGAGCCTGGGCAGTGCCCAGCACCCTCTGGGGGAAGAACCTTTCCCTGAGATCCAACCTAAACCTGCCCTGGTCACAGAGAGCAGAGATTGGAGCAGCCCCTCGGGAGGAAGCTGAATTCTGCTCTCAGGTCTCCCTTCAGCCTCCTCTTCTCCAGGCTGCACAAATTTTAGCAATAAATTAAATTAATTTCTCCCAAGGCAAGTCTGTTTTGCCCATGACAGTAACTGATGAATGATCTCCCTGCCTTTATCTTGATCCAGGAGATTTTCCACCTTATTTTCTCCCTGTGTCCTGCCAAGGAGGAGCAGTGAGAGAGCATCCAGGAGGGCACCTGGCAGCTGCCCAAGGCCAGCCCACCCCCTGTGGAGAGAAAGAGACCTCTGGAACAGAAAACTGCTTTCAGAGGCAGACCTAATTTGGCTTGGAGCTCAGCTTTTGGCCGTCCTATACTCTCCCCACCCCTTGGATCCCATTTCACGTTAAGGTGAAAGCAGTGACAGCTGATTTTTCAAGGCTGGAGACACTCCCCTGACATTTGCACAATGCCTCTACCTGGGAATGTGCCGGCAGCAAAGTGGCAGCCACTTGCAGAGGAGCACCCAGCACTGCCTTCCACTCACACCAAGAGCAGACAAGGTGCAGAATGAAGATACTCACTTGAAAAAATGCCTTTTTTTGATAAAAACTTATATGGTTACTGTGAGAGCAAGCAGCTGATGAAACCACCCTGTCAGTCTCTTTCAGCCTTCCATTTTGTTCTGCACCGTTTTCTTCTTATAGCCCTTTCTTTTTTTTTTCTTTTTTTAAATTATTTGGTTTTTTTCTCCCCCACTTTACTGGAAGAAACCTCAAATCACAAGTACAGCCTGGCTTCTGAAACAGACTCCAGCAACTGTCAGGATTCCCAACACCCTGAGGAGCGTGTGTCACATCCAGCAGAAGGCAAGGAGGACAGGTGGGAAAAGAGCACGACAAGCAGCTGAGTGTTACCCTCCGTGTTCCCAGCATCCCAGGGAGCCTGCAAGATGTGCCCTGGCAGGAGCCAGGGAAGGGCTGCACAGGAGTCTGAGAGCAAGGAATGGGGCTGTGACATTTCTCCTGAGGCTTCTCAGCTCCCAAGACCTTACAGGAAAGCAGTGAGACCTCACCTCGAGTGCTGCCTCTGGGCTTCCCAGCACAGGAAGGACGTGGAGATGTTGGAGTGAGTCCAGAGGGATGGAGCAGCTCTGCTCTGGAGCTGGGGGTGCTCACCTGGAGAAGAGAAGGCTCCAGGGAGAGCTCAGGGCCATTCCAGGGCCTAAAGGGGCTCCAGGAGAGCTGGAGAGGGACTGGGGACAAGGGCTGGAGGGACAGGACACAGGGAATGGCTTCCCACTGCCAGAGGGCAGAGATGGATGGGATATTGGGAAGGAATATTTCTCTGTGAGGATGAGGTTGCCCAGAGCAGCTGTGGCTGCCCCTGGATCCCTGGCAGTGCCCAAGGAGAGGCTGGACAGGGCTTGGAGCAGCCTGGGACAGTGGGAGGTGTCCCTGCCCATGGCAAGGGTGGAACTGGATGAGCTTTAAGGTCCTTTTCAACCCAAGCTATTCCATGATTTCATGAAAGCAAGAAAAATTAATTCCTTGTGCCACAAAATCCTAACCAGTACCATCCCAGAAGAGACCAGTGCAGTTGGCTCTTGACAGCTCTTTTTTCTCCATCTCACGAGGATGACACATCTTAGAGATCTTCAGTCTCAAAGGCTTCCCATCCAACTCAGCAGCAATCCAGTATCAGGGGCTGGTTTTGCCAACATGATTCTTGGTAGTGCTCCATGCCCTGGGGGCTCCAGCTGGAGGCAAATCTTTGGTTATTTCAGCAAGAGACACCTTTGCAGCAAAGGAAAGGCTGCAAGGTCTGGTTTTCCTGGGGTCACACAACTCTGCAGCCTCAAGGAGAGCACAGACTTCACGCAGTGATCACACGGAGATCTCATTTCTGCCTCCTCGTTTTAATCCCCTTCATTTAAAAAAGATTTAGATGGCGTGGAAAGGAAGGAAAAAAACCAAAAAAACCCTGACGTTTGGATGCCTGCCTGTTGATGTTCAGCCAAAAAGAGGCACAGCTGCAGTGCCATGCTGGCATTTAACCATCACAGAGCCTGAGCACACCAAATTACGGTGGGTGATGGTTCACAGGAGCCACCCAACAGCTTTGTCATCAGCAGGATGAGGCAAAGGATGGCTCCTGTGCTTTCCTAAGAGCTCCTTATCTCCTGATGTCAAGGCCTTGCAGAAGGTCAGCCAAACCCACTCATGCTCACCGAAATGCCAAGCACCTGAAAGCCACCTCAGCGTTTAAAGTTGCCATGCCCAAGGGTGCCACCCACGCCTCTGAGGGAGCACACGCTCCCCAAAACACGGTTTTAATGTCGCCAGGAAGAAGAAAAGAATGAGCAAAGGACAGACACACAGAAATACGTTGGGGTTTTTTTCCCCTTGACCTTTCTCCAAGTCATTCCAGAGCTTGCATCCAGCCCAGCGAGTAACCAATAGAGTTACAGGGCTAAATTCAGGGCTGCTTCAAAATCCAGCTTTTAGCCCTCTGACAATCAGTTTCATGGAAGTTTATTGCCCTTGGGGAAACGAACGACCTTGACACAGAGCTGGTTTCCCCTGTGCAGCTCCCTGCAAAGCCAGCTGACTCTATTTAGCAGGAAAAGCAGGAACAGAGCCCAGACTGGTGTTACTCAGAATATCAGCTCAGCTTCCAGGACTCTTGAAGCAGTCACTCCGGGAGAGGGAGAGGTGAAGAAATATGGCATTTCTGTGTTGTATGGCTTCCATACATCAATGTCCTCCTAATCAACAACAGCTGAAGAACTGCAGAGTGCAGGGGGAGAAGAAAATCCTGAAGACATTAAAGAAATTTTTATATCTATATACACACGCATGGATTCGTGCACATCCACACTTCATCTCCAGGCACCCCAGCCAGCTGGCATGAAATAGCCAGGAGATGCTGGAAATTCTGGGAGAAACAGCATCTCCTGGGTGCAGCTTTTGCTCTAATCTTGGTAGTTTATTTCGGAGGGTGCAGCCACTTGCTAGGCCTCCATGGAAAGCCAACACCTTCTGGAAAGAAGGGAGTTCAGCTGATGGGTCCAAAGGGGCAGTTCTTCAGGCTTCCTCCTCATGGACAGGTTGGATTGGCACCACTGTGTGCTGTAAACATTTGGGTCTGAGCAACAGGGATCTCGCAGGATCACACAATGATGAGTTTGTCTTTTAAACTGGCAAAGAGCCCCAAACCCTCGAGGGCATGGTTATGTCATTCTGAAGGCTGACTCTATTAATCTAACAGCAGATGCAACGAGTTCCCACGAGCACTCCCCGAGCTCCAAAATCTTCCAAGGAGTTGGTGGGGGGGGTGTAAACACAAATCGATCTCTTATTTAGACTCCACTGACACGACTATCAGCGTGACAGATTAGCTGTTGTTTGAACATCCTGCTTTCCTGGAAGAAATATCTGCCAGGAAAAAGCAGAATGAGACCTAACACACCCCCCTGCCCCCCAAGGTTACTACTAGCCCCACACAAACAGCCCACGAGACCCAAAAATTCCTGATACACCAAAAAAACCTGCTCTGCCCAGGTGTTCAGTGGATGGCAGCGAAGGTAAGAGCAAAACCAATGTGTAAAATGAGATCCAAATGAAATTCTTTCTATTTGAGCTGCCTGAACAGAGGGTGAGAGCTGTGCAGATGGCAAATCCTGTACCAAATGATGAGTCAAGCCTCCAAACAGGGAGGCATATTTTAGACCCCGAGGGGTGCAAGAAAGCCAATGTGAGGTTGACTGGAGTGATCTCCTTGCCTTGTGGGAGATGCTGCCCTTGCACTTGCTCCTCTGCATCACTCACCCCCACCCAGCTCCTCTTGGTTTGTGTCTTTGGGATCCAAACAGCAACGCAACCCCGCGCTGGGCTAATCACACCATTTCATTAATCATTTATCTCATCAATCATTTCCAGCCATTTCCCTTGGGCCACCCAGCCTTGCCTGCAGCTGCCAAATTTCAGGCTCGTTTCATCTCTAACCTAGTTTCAGAGCTGCCTTGTCTCCCTGCCTTTCATGTTCTCAGCTCGTGTTTCCCTCGCACACTTGAACTGGCTGTCCCTGATCAGCCAAGAGCAGGATGAGGAGGGGGGGAAACGAGGGGAAGACAGATTTTTTGTGATTGTTGCTTGCTAAAATCGGTGTCTTGGAACCAGATGGCAGCTGGCTTGTTTAATTCTCCTCTAAAAGTGGACTCCAAAGAGCAAGTAACCTCAAAGTGGGCAGCACTCCATGCTAGCAAGTACCTACAGGTCTCTAATCATGGCAAAACATTTGTGCTCTGCGCCTCCACGCAGCAGCATGTCCTGTGGTTACGTTAATTGGGATTAGTGAGAGGGAACCTGGCGTGGAGTTCTGGCCCACGCTGGGCTCAGCCATTCAGAACATCATTTGCCAGCTCTGGAGAGAAGCTGGTGCCATGGTTTTTAACACCTTAGGGGCTGGGGAGGTGTGTTTTAGGACAGCAGTCACATCGCTCTCTGCTCTCCCAGCAGGGAAGTGATGAGACATCCGAGGAAGGACAAGGCAAAGTGCTCACAAGACTTTCAGCTGAGCCTCTCCTGAGCTCTGCCATGTGTCATGGGCTGCTCAGGAGTGAATTTCCCACTCTTGGCAAATCACACAGATGGGCAGAAATGCCTCCCTTTAGGTGAGAGCTGAAAAGCATCTCTTCCACATAAACACAGATCTCTTCTGCTTCTCCTTCTCTCTAGGAGCAAAGGGGAGGCACAAGCACGAGAAACTTTGGCAAACTGGCCCTTGGCTCTGGCAGCTTTGAGGTGAAATTCCACCACTGCACACACCAGGGCTGTGCAAAGGGTGGCAGGTCTGGGAATGCTTAGGGTTGGAAGGAAAAACCACTCACACCAGGTCCCACAGCAGCCTTATCCCTAAAAGAGCACCCCTGACATCCAGTAAAGAAAAAGAGAGAGTTTTAAACTCCAGACTTGCAGTTTCTCTGGGTGCTCAGAGGGGCAGATCCCAAAAATCCCACTCAGCTCCTACAAACCTGGTTCCTGGGCTTTGGAATCCCCTGTGAGGCCAAGAGCCCTGCAGTGTCAGAGCATGGCTGTGAATACAAAATATGTGGAGTCTCCTGCACCAGCAGCACTCAAATTCAAACCGTGGCAGGCTCCAGCCTCCCAGCACATCCCTGAGGAGTTCCAGCCCTCTGCTCCGAGCTGCTCCTCTCCAGCAGAGCCAACACCACAAATATCAATCGATGGCAGGCACGAGCACCACGCTGAGAACCTCTGCTCTTGCTCACCGTGCAATGTTTTCAATAAATAGTAAAAAAATCCCCTTTAAAAATAGGATTTTTAGGGGAACTGGATTGCTGGCATCTTTCTGCAGAGTTGTTTCAGCCAGGGAGGGATGAGAAATGCAGAAGTGTCAGGACACGGCCTGTTGCCCAACAGCAGACAGCAGCCAAAGAGTCATTTCGTGATGAAATAGTCATAATGAACAGTCATTTTAAAGAAAGATACAGTCATGCGATCGTGGCAGAAAACCAAGGCCTATTATTTCAGCTCCAGGCTTTGGTTCCATCCTCTGGCAGTGAAGGAACTGGAATCTGTGCCACTCTCCAAAGAGCACCCAACCACTCCCTTTTGGTCTGCCCTCAGACACCTCCACTTCAACAGGTATCTTTTCAAACTTTGGCACATAAGCTTTCAGGGCAAAAAGCTGTGTTTTGGTTCACTGAACACATTGCAGATGCACAGATCTGCTGCTCCAACCCTTTAAAAGGGAGTGTGTTTGTCTTTCTTGATGCATAAACCTCACGCATTTGAGTCCTTTCCTCTCTGCTAGGAAAGGTGGTGTGGGGCCTGTTCCAGAAAATTCACCAGCAGGACCTGTGAATGCTTTAAAAGAGCTCAAGAAGCTGGAAAAAAATTGCATGGACAAGTGGGTTTTTTTCTGTTCTCTCCATGAGGATAAAAAGTTGGCAATTAATAAAACACCAGCTTAGAAAACCAAACAACTCAAAGGCTTTTGCAATCGGTTCTAGCATTACCCGTAGTCAGTGCTTCTTCCCCTCAAAATACCCTGGAAGACCATTCCACTAAGCAGGAAAGGTATAAAAATATGCTTTAGCAGCCCCTGCATCAGAAACCACCCCAGGGTTTTCTGTTTTCTCTTTTTTATCCACTCTGTCTGCTCCTAAAGCTCCTGGCAAACCTGCCTAAGGGGGATTTCTCACTGTTGAACAAGACTGCCTCCAGTATTTGAGCACAAAAGGAAATTAAAGACCCTTTTAAACACTCACAGAAAAAGTTATTGGGGTTTTGCTGCCCCATCTTTAGGTTAACAGTTGGACTTGATGATTTTAAAGGCCTTTTCCAACCCAAAAGATTCAATGAATCTACCCCAGTAACCCACAGGTGTCATGGAACCCTAGGTTTAAATGTTTCTGGCCCCCATTCTTCTGCACAGGACCTCTTCTTGATGAGATTATGGGGTTTCATTTTCTCTTTAAATCCACAGCCTCTCATTTGGGATGCTAGGGATTTTTTTCCCTCTCCATTATTCATTCCAGATCAGGAGGCTCAGGCAGCAGCATCACCTTCCCACTGCTCAGAAAAAATATTCCTTCTCCAAAAGCACATAAGATTCTTTTTAAACTCTCATTAATCAAGGCCTGTAATCCCTGGGATCCTGCCAGGCTTTGTGGTTTTCCTGGTGGTCTCCTCCTTCAAGTCTCACAGATAAATAATACCCTAAACCGATTCAGTCTCTGGAGGCCAACACGAAATCCCAATTTCCTTCTCGGGCTAGGTTTCTCCCAGCTTAATCTCCCCCTGATTTAATCCCCAGAGAACATCTAGATCACTTCCAGGAGCTTTACTTCCTTGGAAGGGTTAAGACCCATGTTTTAAGGTCCCCTTGCCCAGGTCAGATTCCTTGTTTGTCCAGAGGACAAGCAGTGCCCACAGACAAGTCACCACCACCCTCTCAGAAGCCTTCACCACGTGATGATTGCCAAGGGCTGGCATTCCATTTCCATCAGAGAATTCCCACTGTGCCACGAGGCAGAGGCAACAATTTGTCCTGGGAAAAAAAAATCAGGATTTTAAAGCCAGCAGGAGGTTTGAAAGGAGCAAATACTGTGGCAGCTGTGAATGTCACACAGCAGCAAATTTCTTCCTGATTGTGAAAGCATTCATTAGCACACCTCATCTTTAGAGCCATTAGGATGCTCTTGCTAAAGCTGAGCAGCTGCAGTGAATGAGCTGAGCTCCTGAGGAAGAGGAGAGGTGGGAGCTGAGAACAGGTAAAAGACTTCAACTCTAAAATCAAACCCTCTCCACAAGCGGCATTTCTTTCTCTTAGCTTTCCTCTCACCAAAGGCACTGCACAGCCAAGGCAAGGGGTGGCTGGGAAACTTGATTTAAAGCCATTTTATCAAAAAGGAGAAGTCTGTCATGCGGGAGAAAGAAAATTCCACTGTCCCGCGGAGTAAAAAGCAAAACCATCTTTGTGCCTGGAGCAGAATTGAAGCTCTGGGCTGCCACAGGCAAAACAAGCACTCCAACCTGGCCAGGATTTTTTGTCTCAGTCACTTCTCCTCTGCATCCCCTGTTCTCTTCACCATTTAAACACGCCGAGCCTCCCTGCACAAAGGTCATTTTATCACACAGCTGGCCAGAAATCAGAAGGGAAAAAAAAAACCGGGAATAATTTGAGAATGGAGACGCTGCCTCCCCTTGCATTTATTCAATTCTGACATCTAGCGGGCATCAGTGGGGAGCAGGAGCAGCCAGCCACGCTCACCGACAGCCCTGGAATCAGCCACTGATTCATTGTGCCCCAGAGGATGTTCTCCACCCTCAGCACAGCTGTGTCTCCTTAGAACCTCCAAGTGGCTGTGCTGAACTCACAGACGTGCTGCCAGCCCCAGAGCTGATGGGAAAACGCTCAGCTCCTGCTCCCAGCAGCTCCCCACTCTGAATCAGGACACGGATTTGGCAATGAAGGCCTCTCCTTCATTTCAGGGAGATCATCCAGGGGTCAGTCGGGACGAGCAACCCGAGCTGAGGTTGCTGACAGCAGAGCGTACGCCCGGAAATCTCCACATTCCTCCAGGATGAGCAACAGCCCTCTCTCTGACAGGGGCTAGGCTCCATCCAGATGATCACCTCTGCTCTTTGGGAACTCTTTTTTGGCTAGTTCCATGCAGGACTGAGCCCCTCTTAATTGCTGGGAGTTCCACCCATTCCCATGTGTTCCATGTGAACCGAATTTTCCATAGGGCTCCCAACGCACCAGTACCAGTCCCGTGGTGGCACAAACCCCACCAGTGCCTGGTGATGATCACAGAATCACAAATTGGGCTGGAAGGGACCTTGAAGACCATCTCAGGGCACCTTCCACTAGCCCAGGTTGCTCCAAGCAGTGTCCAACCTGGCCTTGAACACTTCCAGGGGTGGGGTGTCCATCACTGAGCATCTGTGCCAAAAAGAGGGTCTGGGAAATGAGATGCTGTGGCACTCCAGAGCCCAAATCCCACAAGTGCTGACTGAAGGGAGGGAAGGGAGCTGAGCCCAGTTTTTCTGCATCATCACTGCATGGTGGTGTCCTTCACCCATCCCACACCACGGGAATTCCTGCCCAGACACCGTCAGCATAAAAAGTGTTGGGGTGTACAAAAAACCAAAGAGAGAAAATGCTTATAAAAGGAGCGATTCTGCCATGGATGCAGGTTTTACTGCTTTTCTCAGAGAGCAAGAAGTCAGCAGTTTCCACCCTTCCCTGGGGACAGACTGTGGTGCTGGAGGTCAGTGCAGGGGCCGGGTGTCCTGACACTGCCCCCGCCTCTGCGGGCAGCTGCAGCTGCTCCTGCTCATTCCCCAAATCACCACCCAAATCCAAACCCTCCCTTCCTTCCTCATCGTACAACTGCTTTGCATTGGGAAGGTGACAACATTTCACCTTCTGGTGAGGCAACAACGCTTAAATAGTCACAAAGTCCCTGTATGCAGCAAGTCCCAGTCTCATCCCTCATGGCTTTGCTGCCTCCCTTCCCTTTTTTGCTGCCTCAGACTTTCTGAACAGCCTCAAAGTCTGCGAGAGGAGAATTTCTACTCTGCACATTCCTTCCAGTGCCTCTAAGGGTGTGGGGAAAGCTCCCTCCCTGTCCCTGCTGCTGCATAAATCTCCACTCCCCAAGCAAAATCCAACAACAAAACTCACGGTTTGCTTACACCAAACTCTCAGCCAGGGGAGCTGGAGGGGAGCATCCCTAGCAAGGATCATCGGTATGTTGGAGCATCAAGTGCTTGAGTCAGCGATTTGAGACCAGGAAAAGCTCAGGAAAGTCATGTGGACCAAGGAAATATTGCTCCCTGCTGCCAGATAAACATCTGCACAGCAGATGCCACATCAGCTCCTAGGTGTGAAGGCATTTGCATGCGTGCAGCAAGGAGCTTAAAGCACCCTGTAAGCATTTGGGCAGGGGGGAAAAAAACCAAAAAAAAGTGGGGTTTTTTCCTTTTTTTTTTTTTTTTGTGCGTGTGTAAAGAAGTGCACATTTAATTATCACATATCAGCAAAATATAGAGTCATGTAATATCCTGAGTTGGAGGGCCCCACAAGGATTGTCGAGTCCAACTCCTGGCCCTGAGAACTGTCTGTTGGGAACTGGGAAAAGCAAGAGTGAAACAGGGAGGGGTACAAGCCCAGCTGAAGCTGGTTCATGTGTCAATCCACCTCATCCCTTCTAGGAGACAAAGCCAGGTCCTGGAGGAGCAAGCCAGGAAGGTTTTCTGCTCACCTGGGCCAGTAGGACATACATGTCTACATGAGAACGCCTAAGCCACCACCACTTGAGCTCAGGAGTTTCAGAAACTCCTGTTCTAAGCTGTTTCTGTCCAATAAAGAGTCATGGTTCTACCTAAAACCAGCACAGAGGTGTGAAATCAGCCCTACTGGGAAAGAAGATGCTCAGCAAAAATTACTCAGCTGCAGCAGAGAGACAGGATAAGGACTGGCACTGAAGGACTCTGGCACTCTGCATTCAGAGCACAGGAATTGTGGAATCACTGAGTGGTTTGGATTGGAAAGGAGCTTAAAGCTCATCTCATCCCACCCCCTGCCATGGGCAGGGACGCCTTCCACTATCCCAGGTTGCTCCAAGCCCCATCCAACCTGGCCTTGAAGGGGTGTTGTTCCCAGTCCTCTTCATCCAAGCAAAGTAAAACCACCATGGAAAAGGAAAACATCCCTTTCTCTGTGAGACCACTGCACCTTCCACCTCCTTCTGCTCCCTGCTACAGGTGATCATCAGGGCTCTGACCCCATTTCCTCAAGCTTTTGAGATGGAAATTCCTACAAATCAGGCTACCTCGCTGCAATCAGCAAGGAAAATAAAGTGAGAGTCAAACCGGGTGGGAGAGTGGCTTTAGAGAGAAAAATCAGTTGATTTTGACTGATAATGCCTTAAAAAAAAAAACAACAAGAACCCCCCAAACTGCACAGCAACGTTCCATTTCCCAAAGAGCCGCAGGCTGGGCTCTGTGCAGGGAGTGGAGAGAATGGGACAAGAGTGCTAAGAACTTCTTTCCCAGCTGAGGAACACATCAGAGATCTGTTCCTGATGCCTAAAGAGGCCAACCTAGAAACAGAGACTGGACAGGAGGAAGGGAATAAAGGTGGATATTTATTTGAAAGGCCTTCAGAGGCACACCCTGGGCAGGCCAAAGGCTGCACCCAAGATGGACCCCGAGTCACGAGTTCTTCACACTTTTATAGCTTTGGGCCATTTGCATCTCAACCCAATTTCACCAATTAAACTTTAGCTAATGATGGAATTTCCCCTCAGCTTGCCCCCCTTCTCAAGATGCTGGGTTACACATTTTGGGCCTAGGCCGGGCTGGGTGTCCTTGGAGAGCAGCCTGGAGAGGCTTTGTTCTGTCTGTCTCAGCATGAGAGAGCAGCAGCTCCCAGGCTGCAGGACACTGCAGAGTTACACACTGGGAATGCAGCATTTGAAAAATATTAAAGTTAAAACATAAGGCATCATTCTAACCCGGCCTTCTTCCAAAAGCCATCAGTAGCTGACAATCACCGTCATTAGCAGCCCTCAGCTCTCCACACTAGTGACCAAGTACCCATTGAAGGCAGATTCCCGGTGGAACTCCAACTCCAGCCTCTGGATTTGGAGCGAGGCTTCTCGGTCCGGAATTAAGTGTGGGTGTATTACTTTGAATAATCAATGATTAGCCACGAGCATCACAGAAAATTACAAGCAAGCAGGGAGCGAGGCAGAGCAAACAGATGGAATAACGAGCTTTTAATAGCATCATTATGGGATGGTGCAAATATCCTGGACACAGATGAATTTAAGTCCTCCCAGGGAGACCTCACACGTCAGAAGGGCTATCGATGGACAGGGTGTATTTAGCATCTCATGAGCTCCTCCAATCGCCATCAGAGCAGAAAGTGAGGTTGGGGAAAGACTCTCACTCCACTGCAGAACAGTTTTTCACCAAAAAGGAAAGGCCAAGGCATCAGGTTCTTTCTTTCCATGCTGGATCTACTTTAAAAACAGGGAGGAAGGAGAAATGTCAGAGCTGAGAATTTGTCTCATACGTCACAGAACCCACCAAACATCCTGGGGAAAAGTGTATTCAGCTCCAACAAGTTGCTTATTAATTTGCTTCCCACCATGTGGAATCTGCAAAAAGAAACCTGCATATGCAAAACATTTCATATGTGCTCAAATGTCATGGCAATGGCTAATTAGGGTTAAAAAAAAAATTGAATAAAAAGAAGCAGACTGTTAGAAAAATTAACAACAGTGAAATAAGTCCCACGGGACACAAATTTACACATCCTGTCAAGTCTCAAAAGCAGAGATGGTTGAGGCTAGAAGCTGATGTTTGGTCTGCTCTGAAATGGATCTGAATTGAGAGTAGAACATTCAGAAGAAAGTGGAGATGTGTTTTTTGGAGGGAGCATGTGACAGTTCCCCCAGCACTCTGTAGCCTACACTGTCTTCAGCAAGTTGGTCACCATGGAAACCTGAAATTTTTCTGTGAGACAATTTTGTTAGTAAAATTTGAGACACGGATTCGGGCACGAAAGGAGAGTCCACACGTGTGGAAGGGATTAAATATAGTAACTCTCTAAGAACAGCTTCTCCAGGAGCCCCTGAATCCTGCCCAGCCCTGGAGATGGGGGGTGCCAGGAGCAGCCACTGCAATCATTGCTGGGGACAAAATAACAGGAGAAGAAACAGGAACCAGTGGGAACACGGGAAATTCCAGCTCAGTTTAAGGAGGAAGCCTTCCCCCAAGGGGGTTCCTGTCTGGGGCCCAAAGAGGGTGAGGGATCTCTAGCCCATGGCATTCCAACCTCAGCTGCACAGCCCTGCTTTGAGAGGTCCTTCCCCACTGCCTGCCTCTTTGACAAGCTCATTTCGAAAATCCAGCACTGAGCAATAGGCTGAGGGCTGTCGAGAGCCCTTTCCATTCCCCCAGTGGAGGAAGTCCGGTTGATTTTCCCCTGGAATTAGACAAAGGGGCCTGTGAAGTGTAAGGGATCATCCAAGCTCTGCATCCTCCCTAAGTAGGAACAATTTCCTCCAGGCAGCTGCAGGTCTGATCCTTCCAAACACATCGAGAGGAGGGCGACAGAGGGCAAGACAAAAATTGCTGCTGTTCTCAGCACCGGGAGGCTGTCAGGGCGATTCTCCTCTCTGCTGCAACACCTCTGCCCCATCGCTGTGCCACGCTCTGACCTCGGCAGCGGGAAAGGTCCTGCCTGGCTCTGTTTCACTGCCTCTGAGCAGATGAAAGCTGCTGTCCCCTGCCACAGCACATCACAGCTGCCAGGTGACACCGAGGACTCGGCCAGGCCCTGTGGTGGCAGGAGCAATGGAACAGCAGCCTGTCATTTCCCCAAGCCACAAACTGCTCCAGCTCTCGCTCCCAAAGCTCATCCGACACGGAGCTCTGCAACAGATCCCACTCTGCAGGGATTTTCCTTCCCTCTGGTGCTTCACTCTTTTATTTTTCCCCACAAAAAGCAATAAGCTGCTTTACGAGAACTGTAGAAAGTGGGTGGGTGAACGGGAGAGGCAAAAACAAAGACGTGAGGATATAAAGCCACAGCTAAAATCAAGCAGCTCCTTAATGAGGACACTGGGGATTAAAGCTCATTTTTCCATGCCCCAGGAGAGCCGTGAACCCTGCTCTGTTATTATATTTATAGGAGACAAATAAACGAGCATCCATTTCACTCTGAAGGTCAGATCCTGGATTTCTTAGGTATGAAAAGAGGCCCAATGCTGCCTGTTACTCTTCCATTGAAAAAAAAAAACCCACCCTAGTATTTAAGGATGCCAGTCTATGCACTTCTGCACGTGCAGTGCTGCTAATCAGCTCCTCACCACTGCCACCACCACCCTCCTGCAGGCAGCAAGCTGTGCCAGGTGACAGAGACCTCAGTCAGAGAGCAATTGTGAGGAAAACACAGAAAACCTGAGGAGGAAATCACAGCCCCTCGGCTTGATGCTGAAGGAAGTTGATTTCCTGTTTAAAAACACTTTCCTTGTGTGATTAATGAGCAAGAGACAATCAGCATTCACCATCTACATGTATTTTGCAAAGGCAGGAGCTTGCTGCTTGATTTTCCTGTTCAAGGACATGAAGCATTGCTGGGGAGACTCCAGATATAATTCACGGGTCACGCTTCACCCTGCACAAGAAAAAACCTGCTTTAGGCAGGTGATTTTGGAAGAGCAAAGCATCAGGGGACCTTTTGCTCCCTGAGGATCAAGGTGGTCGGTAAGTTCGAGCCATTTTGAGCCACTTTAAGCCATTTTTAGGCTCCTGGTTGCCATTCAGAGCCATGAGCAGCATTAAGCAGATCCCAGCTGGTTGCAGGCTCGGGTTGTTAACAGGTGATCAGCTCTCACACAGCAGCTTTCCCCTTTCCTGTCACTCCCCGTGGGCCTGAGCTATTTGTGGGAAACACCAGCCCCAGAGCACGCCATGGGAATTTCACAATCTGCCCACTTCTGGAGACGGACTAGGAAATAAATCCAGAAAATCTGATTAGGACTTGTCACTGAAGTAAGCTCATTAATCATTGATGGGGTTTTTCATATGCAGTTTCTAATTCCTGCAGGCACCAGCAGACTGGTGGGTCTGAAGACTGCAGACTTGAAAATGTTCTTTATATAACAATGGCACTGATTTATTTTTTTTCTCCTCTTGAATATTTAGCACATCCTAATAAATAAAAAGAGCTACAAAACACCAGTGAGTTCGTTTAGCCTAGCTTCTTGCACAAAGTCAGGCACAGAATCCTCCTGAAATAATTCCTGTAGCCAAAAAGATAAGAAGGCCTCGCTCAGAAATGTAAAATCCAGCATGAAAAACTGTCAGCCACTTGCCTGAGCAATTTTTGCAGCAGTCAGTTACCCATTCTGGTGTGTAAAAGAAAAAAATCACATTTCATTTCTTACCTGAACTTGTCTAGCTTTGCCTGTCAGCACCAGGTTCTTTCAGCAAGAGATGAAAGCTTTCTGTTATTAAATTGCTATTTCCCCAGCCTCCCCCAAAATATTCTCAGCTAAGCTAAGCCAGTCAAGCTACTTCCATTTCAAAACTCAGCACTCATTTCCCCATGCCTCACCAAACCCTGCCTGGCTTGTAATAATGCCAGCCAGGATCACACACATGCCAAAACCCAGGGGAAACAGCCGGGAACAACTTTTCCTGGCCTCAGACCCATGAAATCTGTTTAATTTTTGGCTTCAAATGAAACCCTCTAATTCTGGCTACAAGCGAAATCAGCAAGATTCCTCTCCAGACTTTGCAACTAATAAGTCAAAGTGATAAAAGCAAGAGAAACAAGGGGCTTTGGGGGTGGGGTTGATATTTTCTTTAAATCTCCTGATGTATCTGCCTCTGAGATGTCCAAAACCCAGGAAACTGGAAGGAAACACAGCTCCATAAATGATACTTGCATGAAATACAGCTCCACAAAATGACACTTGCAGCCTATCTTCAAGAGCAAGCAGAAAGTATTAAATTTCGAATTGCTCTGGGTTTCAAGAACCATAAATTTCTCCCCATTTGTTTCATGGGGTTTGGTTTTGGTTTGTTGTTTTTTTTTTTTTTTTGCAGGAGGATTTTACATCTTGCTTTTAGTTTGGAGATTTGTTAGATGTTAATACAAGAACACAAAGCCTTTCTGAGTGCTGCTTAAAGGGGGTAGCTCTTCTTGAGAGCCAGAGAATTAAAGATACCTGGCGCTTTCCAAATGCAAAGAAAAGTTAGAGATTCCTCTAAGAAGACAGGCAGTGATTAAAAAGGCCAATTGGCTTTAGTGGCTCAGGGATAAACTAAAACAGCATATGGATTTAATGAAATAATTCTCACCAACAGAGCAGAGCACCTGGGTTTTCCTTTGATATCTCGTTTCCAGGAGAGCAGGAGGCTTGCCTCCTTCAGCACATCGAGGTTTACCACGGATACGCTTATGAGTAACATGTGTTAGCTTTTGGTGAGTCACCGGTGCTAAATTCCATCTAAAACTGTCTCGTTCCCAACGCAGCAGGCTGGAGCTGAACAGGGAGCACTCAGTTCTGGCACTCCACAGGGACAGAGACCTGCTAATGATATGCACCCGAGTGCTCGAAGCCTTTTTCATCACAAAGACAGAGCACTAAGTAATTTCCCCTTCCTTCCCCGACTACTTTAAAGCTGTTTAGCACGCCAAAGAATGAGCTCATTCCGTGTTGCTGCAGCTCTTTCAAACCACTTCCCTTTAGATTAAGTCCTTAGGATAGCAGGTAAAGCAGCAGCAGCAATTAGAGCTGCTCCCACACAGAGCCGCAGAGGGGGTCAGCAAAGGTGCTCTGTGGAGGATAGGCCCTGCCAGCTCCAATAAATCACGGGTGTCTCTCATTATCATCCCCGTTAATTGGGCTCCCAACATCTCCTTCACAGATTCTCCAAGACAAGCGCTTTTTCCAGGCAAACTACACCGTGGTTCTCCCAGCTTTTTGTTTGAGGAGCTGTGTGGCCCTGGGACACTTGATTTGGCACAAAGACAGGGCCATTCCTCGAAGAATCTGCACCAAGGCATGGGTGGGAGGAGAGCACCAGCACAGAGATGGTGGGTGACTTCCTGAAGCACCGGGGCACCCAACAACTCATCTGCCTCTTTGCCAGGGTGTGCTCCAGGCCCCAGAGCCAAGAGATACACCCCTGCTGGGGGAAACTGCTTTGGATGAGGTCCAGAGAATCCATGGAGCACCAGACAGAAACATTTCTCTGCCAGCCAAGGGAGAAGGAGTCACAGAATTGTTAAGGTTGGAAGAGACCTTTAAGACCACCGAGTCTGACCATGAAGCCAGCACCACTAAACCATGTCCTCAGGTGCCACATCCATGTGGTTTTTGAGTGCTTCCGGGAATGGTGACTCCACCACCTCCCCAGGCAGGCTGTTCCAAATCTTTACAATCATTTATGTGAAAAAAAAATTCCTAATATTCAATCTAAACCTCCCCTGGCCCAGCCTGAGGCCGTTCCCTCTCCTCCTGTCCCTGTTCCCTGGGAGCAGAGCCCGACCCCCCCTGAGCCCCCTCCTGTCAGGGAGTTGTGCAGAGCCACAAGGGCCCCCCTGAGCCTCCTTTGCTCCAGGCTGAGCCCCTTTCCCAGCTCCAGACCCTTCCCCAGCTCCGTTCCCTTCCCTGGACATGCTCCAGCCCCACAGTGTCCTTCTTGTCATGAGGAAAATGGAGGTAAAAGGGCTAGAACCTTACATTAAACTCAAACTCTGAGTTTACAGATGGGTTTTCTTGCACACTTTTCACACCACCTGTACCCCAGGACACTGGTGTACATTGGAGTATGTGGCATGGACAACTCAAAAGTCAGTGACAGCCACGAGCTCTGTAGCTGGGGTGTCTTCCGAGGAGTGAAGCAGCTCAAAGTCCTTCATCCCGAGCAGCCACTTCCTCACCCTGCCACAAAACCTGCAGACCCAGGGTGTATGAAAGCTAACCCTAACCCTAAGCCTGACCCTAAGCTTACCCTAACCCAAACCCCATTACTATGGGTGGTCCAGATCAGAAAGATGTAGGAGCAGCAAAGATGTAGGCCCTGCTGGGATGGCCTTTTCCAGCCCCAGTGCTCCTGGAGCTGTATTCCCTTTGATTCTCTCAGCCCTAACCCTACCCCATACCCACCCAAACCAGGTTATTCCATCCTGTCAGCACCGAAGTAGCTTGGTTTGTTCCAGTCTCCAGGGCTGCTGCCTCTTCCCCTTGAAGGGAAGGCTTCAGGAGCAAAGGCATCATCTAGAAAAAGAACATGGAGACATCTGTGAGCATGAGGTGTTTTCAAATATGTGTTAACTGCTTTCAAACATGTGTTAACTGCTGCTCAGAGAAGCTGTGGCTCCCCAATCCCTGCAAGTGTCCAGAGTCAGGCTGGACAGGGCTTGGAACAACCTGGGATAGTGGAAGGTGTCCCTGCCCACGGCAGGGGATGGTCTTTCAGATCCCTTCCAACCCAAACCACTCTGTGATTCTAGAACAGAAAATACTCAGCATTCTGCACACAAGTACTGATTATGGGAGCACAAATCTGGCAACCCAGAAAATGTAAAAACCTCAGCACGGCCTGGCTTGGCAGGACAAGGCCCTCCCTGCACCCTCAACTGGGCACCCCTCTGCAAGGGAAAAACCAGTTGCCCATGACCAGGAGCAAACAGCTGATTTTTCACATTGTCTTCTCCCTCAGACAGATGACCTTGAGATGTTCCAAAAGGAAAACACAGGTCAGGGTATTCCAGCATGGCAGAACTGGCTTACCTTCCCCACGAGCGCTGCCTCGCCTGTTAGGGGTCATCATCGGCACATGCATCTGGAAATTAAAGACATTTCCTTAAAAACCTCACCTGGCAAGAAGCCCCACCTCTCCATATCCTCAGGCACTAGGTGATCACTGAAGTAATTGCAAACCTCATTCTTAATTTTGCCAGAAACAAGGTTATTGCTGATGCTCCTGCAGTCCAGGGATTGGACTCCATGATCCTGTCAAACTCAGGATATTCTGTGAAGCCAGCCCCAGTCAATCACAATTTCTTTGATGTCTTAGGTTTTAGCTTTTATATTTTTCAAATGCTGCATTCCCAGTGTGTAACTCTGCAGTGCCCTGCAGCCTGGGAGCTGCTGCTCTCTCATGCTGAGACAGACAGAACAAAGCCTCTCCAGGCTGCTCTCCAAGGACACCCAGCCCGGCCCAGGCCCAAAATGTGTAACCCAGCATCTTGAGAAGGGGGGCAAGCTGAGGGGAAATTCCATCATTAGCTAAAGTTTAATTGGTGAAATTGGGTTGAGATGCAAATGGACCAAAGCTATAAAAGTGTGAAGAACTCGTGACTCGGGGTCCATCTTGGGTGCAGCCTTTGGCCTGCCCAGGGTGTGCCTCTGAAGGCCTTTCAAATAAATATCCACCTTTATTCCCTTCCTCCTGTCCAGTCTCTGTTTCCAGGTTGGCCTCTTTAGGCATCACCTTCTCCCATCCAAATGCCACCACAGGTACACCAACACCAGCCCAGCCAAGCTGAGACCCCCTGAGGCGAGTCACAGCTCCACAGCAGGAGCTAACAGTGCACTTGCTGCAGCCCTCTGCAGAGGGAAACACTTTCCCTTTCAAGTGCAGTAATTCCCTTTGGCATTTATTCCTTATTAACATTGCAGGAGATATATTCCCCAGCAGGAATATTGGCAAGAGTGCTGAATTTTAAGTGATGGTTAAGGAAGACTTGGGGGAAGATGTCTGCTTGTAAAAGCAAGTGTTGGTGCTGAGTGCCCTGTTAAACAACAGTTATGTCAACCCACAGAGGACTGAGTGAACATCCCAGACTCTGTTACACATTCCAGCTTCACACGCAGTCTTTCTGCTCTGCAAATCCAGGCTTCCTGGGGTGCACTCACTAGCTAGCTCTGAATGGAGATTTTGAGGAAAAAAAAGAATAAATGAAGAGCTAATTTGGCAATTCAAGCCAAGGGAAAGTAACAAAGAATCCTATTTGCTTACGATGCGGCTGGAGAGGGACTTTTCACAAGGGCTTGTAGTGACTGGACAAGGAAAAATGGCCTTAAGCTGAAGGAGAGCAGGGTTAGATGGGATATTGGGAAGAAATTCCTCCCTGTGAGGGTGGGGAGGCCCTGGCACAGGGTGCCCAGAGAAGCTGTGGCTGCCCCTGGATCCCTGGCAGTGCCCAAGGCCAGGTTGGACACTGGGGCTTGGAGCAACCTGGGATGGTGGGAGGTGTCCCTGTCAGTGGCAGGGAGTGGAACAAGATGGGCTTTAAGGACCCTTCCAACCCAAACCATTCAGTGATTCTACAATTCAACTTCTTCATTTAGTTCCCTGAATTTTTCAAAAATAAAAGCTGTCTGTGTCTTTGCTTGTGAAACTTTGTTCCCTCAAGCACAACACCCACTGTAGAGCTGTGTTCTAAGTGCAGACACACAAGTTCGAGAGTCAGTTCGTGGATAAAGTGGACAGTGGCACGATTTGGAAACAGCCAGCAGGAAGTCCCAGGTTAGGTCAGCACTGAATAACACCCTAAAAACCAAAAAAGAGCTCCAAAAGGGAACACAGATCTCAGCAGACCAAATGTCCTTGGGCTCTGCTGTGCTGACATGCTCAGCTGAGAGCTGGGTTTGGTAACAGAGCCAGAGCTGTAGTGATTTGTGTGTGTCCAAGAAGTGCCAGTCACTGCTCTCCAGGCACATAATGAAGGAAGTGTTGGGGTTGATGGATGTGCCAGACTGCCACAGCTCAGAGTCACAATCTC
This sequence comes from Pachycephala philippinensis, assembly GCA_013397055.1. Lineage (NCBI taxonomy): Eukaryota > Metazoa > Chordata > Aves > Passeriformes > Pachycephala > Pachycephala philippinensis. Next base: position 8,497 of record VWZT01001856.1, on the reverse strand, counting down.
CCAGTGAAGGTCAGAGCCCCCAGCTGATGGAAAGGGAAGTGTTACAGCTGACAGCTGGATTTCAAACTACAGCCACTCTCCTGATCCAGACCTCCAGCTGCAACAGGAGCACACACAGACACCCGACTTCTCTTTAAAAGAGGGTAAGGAGAATTTTCACTCCTCCAGGCAGCAGAAATTGGTTTTCCCCTTCCTTACCTCCTCGCTGCTCATGGATTCAGAGCTGAATGCGCTGCGATGGCACCGCACGGTGATGTTGGAAATCAGCTCCCTGGAGACTTCCACAACACTCCTGCAGGAAGCAGTGGCCTGTAACACAACGAAACAGAGCCAATCTCATAGAGCAAACACCCAACACAAACCCCCTCGTGGGAGCTTCACTGGGGCTGGGAACCTGCAGAAGGATTTAAAAAACCAATTCCAAGAGAAGGAAACCCAAGAAAGATTATACATGGCTACACACACGTTACTGCTCCACAACTACATGTTTGTTGTACAAACCTCTGAGCCTGCTCGAGGTAGGAGAAAACCTCCACATCCTTTTCACAGCTCTGGTGTCACCAAGCACCAAGAGAAGGACAGTGCAGGGCTACGCCAACGGCAGCTCCAGCTCTGGAAGTTTAAACTACCCTTAAAGATGTTGTCTCTGCAACTTGGACAAAAAAACTGCAGCAAAACCTGCACTCAAGTTTGGAAAACACTACTGTATTGCCCCGAGAAGAAGAGAGGGATGGTGTCAGTTTAGGATACAAGCGATAGCACCGTAGCCACCAACATTTGTGTTTTTAAAGAGAGAAAGGAAAGCAATAATCAACAATTCTGTGTGGTGCCATCTACACGCACACATGAGCTGCTTAGCTCCAGAGCAGAGATGTGATTCACCCCAAGTAACTGTGCACAGAGAAGTCCAGACTCAAAAACGATGTATCTCCACCAAAGCTGGTGATTTAAGGCTCAGAGCAGAGCAAGAGCTGTATCAAGAGCCTTTTTATTACAGGCTGGGAGTTAAAAATCTGGAAGAGATCAGCACTGTCAGCACAGAGGGGAGATCTGCACTACACAGGAAAATAAACCTTTATATGGTGCCCAGATAGGCAAAAGAGAGTGAAACAACCCAACTTCCACCCTCTTGAGAGAACTTGACTTAGAGAACAAGCCACTCCTTCTAGGATCTGACCCCAAAAGCCTTCACTACACACTGCTCCAAGACACAAATCCTCTTTTCAGCTCCCTGCCCTCCCCACCGACCAGGCAGAAGAGTTTCCCACCACTGACCCTTTCCACTAACACCCACTCCACGCTGCATGTTGTATCAGAAAGCCAGCCAGCCATTCCTCATTTTTCAGCACCAGCAGCATCCCAACCCATCCTGAGAAGATCCTGTATGGCAGGGAAGGGTTCCCATTCCCACCTACCACGAAAGGCCCAGTTCTGAAGTCGCAGGTGAAGGGGTCTCTCCCCGAAGCTTTGGTGCAGACGGTCTCACGGATGCTGAAGTGCAGATCTAACCTGTAAGCATCGCTGTCCCACATGTCCACCTGGTGAAAGGAGGGTCAGCACACCCCATCATTAGTCCTTGTCACTCTTCTGCTGCCCTCACTCCCTGGCAATCTTGCTTCTTTGTCAGGCAGAAGATGGCATAAGGGCATTAGGGGTCAGTGCCCACCTTAGAGCCGATTGATGTGTGTGAGAAAAGCTGCCTCGAGGGGCTTTGACCCAGGCTTTAGACAGTTTAGTTGCTTTTTGATTATTCTTTTCTCTTTCTCATAGTCTATTCAATGCTTTAGTTCAAGATGGGAGACTCAAAAAGGAAAAAAAAAAAAGCAATGCCCCAAAAAACCCCCAACAAACAACAAATTCCCACTACTTTCAAATATTTGGGGGTTTTAATCCAAACTACATAAATCCATACATCATCTTGACATTCATTATTGCAGAAGACTTGATCCAGGCCACCTATAGAAACTGAAAGGTTCTAGGGGTGTTCAGGAGCATGGACATGGTAACTTTGAATTAATAAGCTTTAACTCCTTAACTCAGGGGGTATCCAGTGTAATTCTTAGCACCACAAATTAAAACAGATAGGGGTTTCCTGCTTGCACTTAGGCTCTAGCAGATTTAAACCAGAATTGCTGCGTAGACACAGATGAGATAAATAAAGATCAGAGAAAGAATCCTGAATTGTGGGGGCATTTAATCAGCAAAGGGCATCAGATGAACCAGATTGCTTGATGCCCAAAGCAAAGCAGTTAGCTTGAGGTATTTAAAAACATCACTTTCGAAAGAAATCCTAGAAGACAACCCTCAAGGACTTCTACTCTAGGCGTGACAAATCTGAACCCCTGAAGTATTTTAATTACAAACTTACATACAAAAGATATTTAGGTTCCTAAAGCCATAACTTCAGATGATGGCCCAAACCCACCCTCTTCCAAGCAGCATCAGCAAACTCCAACTAAATCTGAGTTTCCAGGACTGGGTGGAAAAGAGTTTTCCATCCCAGCAAAGCACATTTCAGGTAAAGGATCTCGGTTGTCTGTGCACTTACTCCCATGACTCTGCTCCTGACAACACCATACAGGTATCTGCTCCATGATTGGGAATTGATCCGTGCAATGGAAGCATTGAGAGCCTCTTCTGTGACAGGGAGATCATAGTCATACGCTGGAAACCCTGAGAGGGAGGCACGGTTCCATCAGAAGTTCATTGCAGGCTTGTACTTTTCCCCCCACAAAACCACCCTAAAAAGGAGGACGTAGCTCCAACTTACCTGAACACGAGAAAATGCTCAGTGTGAGGATAAAAATTAAGATCTTCATAGTGTATCTTTCAAAATCTTCCTGTCTTTTCCCTTTCCAAGCAAGGATTCCCAGAGCATATCCCTCTGTCTTTATATAAACGCAGCCTTGATCCTACGCCTGACCTCCCCAGGTCCAAGCTCTGCTCCAAACATTGCACTTTAAACAGAATTGATCCCAGGGTAAATATTTGTTGTCATCTTTTCTCCATTGAGCAGTAGTTCTCTGATAAGCAATGGGCTGCAGTGCCTTTTTCCCAGGACTGAATTCAGGGAGCCCTGAATTCCTGGTATCTTCTTAGCCAAAGGCAGAATCTAGTTATTTTGTTCACTTTTAGCCATTAGTTTTCCGTGGGGTGAGTGAACTCTTTCCTTAGCACTGGACCCAGGACCTTCATGTCTTGGCAACAACTGGAAGCACTTGGGAGCTGGCATTCCCTGAGGATTCCCCAGCACCAGAGGGGAATTCACCCACGAGGAACTGCCACCATCACCCTACAGACCAAAGCACCCACGAGAAGCCTCCTAGACACGAGACACAGGGCAGATCACCGGGACACCCAATTTCAGCCCAAAAGTTAATGGGATTTTTGGAAAATGATGTTGGAAACTGCTGCCTTCAAGCAAGCTCACCCGTTGCTGCCTGTTCACAAGGCAGAGATGGGTGTAACCACGTCCGTCCTGAAGATCCCATGAGGGACATTCCTCCATTAACCTCCAGATTGCAGTTCCACCTGCATTCTATGGCACGGGGTCATTTTAAGAACTTCCCAAACCACAAAGAACTTGTGGGAGGCTCAAATTTAATAAGAAAAAGCATAAAGTTCCTCCTGCTTGTAAGCTGTCAGATTGCAACGTGGCAACCAGTCACTGGGGGAATCCGACTCCTCGAATGACAGAAGGAATTGGGTGTCACTCAACACTACAGGTGTTTTAGGGCAAAGACCCCTAAAGGCCAGCAGACTTGATGGTCACTGGATTCATGCCCTGTTGTTGCTGTGGGATCCCAGGAAAGGAACCTGACCTAGGGCACATCCCAGGAAAGAGTGCGTGTGCCAGCTGGGAGAGCTACGAGCATGGAGACTGCGCTAGGAACCATGGGGGGACAAGCAGAGGCGGTGCCAACCAGGAACCTCACCACACGTGTGCCATCCCGCCCAGGCACTGCCTCGGGAGAGGTGGATGCAGGTCCACAAGCCAAAAGAGAAAAAGGGGTGGGCACTTTTTACCAGCCAGCTTGGATTTCAGCATTGGGAACGGGGTCCAGTACGCCGATTGGGACTTTTCCCAGTCAAAAGGCAGAGCCTCTCTCTACATCCATTCTCCTCCTTGTTCCGTGCAGCTGAAGATGTTCTCTCCTAGCCCTTGGACATCCTCACCTGCAGCCAGGAATGTTCTGCTGTGGCTGCAGCCACGCCAGAGCACCACAAAGCACCAATGAGCTGGAGACTCTCAGGAGCAGCCTGTTGTGTGCCATGCCCAACTTCGCTGCTGCCTCAGATCAAGGCAAAACCTTCAGGTGAGCTCTTTGACCTGCTTCTGCTGTGGTTTCTCTGCAATCAATCAGAGGTGGTGATGAAACACGTGGAATGAGACCGCTCAAACCATTCGAACAGAAATAACTTGGCATTCAGAGTCCCAAGATCCTTGTTGTTTTTCACCTTGCTGCAGCGGTCTGGATAACATTTAGCTTTCCACTTCATCCCTAGAAAGGGAACCATTTGCCTCTTTAATAAGTTTATAAAAGTTTATATTTTATACTTTAATAAGTTAATATTCCACTAGAATCTGAATATGTGAAATTCCTTCCCAACCACCTAGGCACAGTGTTGTAGCCAGTCCAAGAGTAATTTTAAATATTGAGCCAACTGCAGAGTTTAAAGACTGTCCTCTTAGAGTATCTCCTAGGAAATGGTGCCAGCAGGATTGTGGTAATGCTGAGTGGGACTTGGAAACTGTTTAGTGGAATCAAAGTTCCTCTGATAAAGCAGAGCCCTGGCTTTACAGCATCTGGAGAATGGCAACATTTGCTATTCCAGCTCCCTGAATCTCTGCTTTCACTAGACTTAAGCGGAGGAACCAATTTTATGTTTTCAGACTCAGAGTGCCCCAAGTTCTGGGTTTCTGGGGAGGTCTGAGATTTTCACCACGTTCTCTTTGTGCCCAGCTTCCAGCATTTGCCAATAAGAACTCTTCTAGGAAGCACCAGGTGGTGAGTGGTGCCATGGCACGCAGAGAAGTGATGAAAGGTGAGACGGAGAATTGACAGTTTAAGGACTAAACTTAGAGTCTGCCACCAGGAAGTTCCAGACGCCAAGGCAGCTTGGGGCAGAGGGAGGGAGTTGTATCTGATTTAATCTACACAGCAAACCGGCATTAGTTAAGAAATGAGAAAATCAAAGCACCTCTCTTAGACGACTATTTCCAGACTCCTTTCACTCCCAGCAATCAAGTCAGCTCCGTTCCCAGACAACCGGAACAATAATTTCTCTTTGCGAGTGAAATTTTGGTAATTACAAGAGGCATTTTCCTTTAAAATGTAAACCATCCAGCATCATCACATGCCTGTATGCTGAAAACAGTCTAAACAGCATTCCAGGCACTGAGGAGCTATTCCTGATCCTTTGTTTCCTGGACATTCAGATGACAGATGAAAGTTAATGACGTCCCTTCCGATAAAAGAAAAACTAAGTAAATTCACAGCAGTATATTCCTCTGTTTTTCCATAGCTTTTGTGGTGTGCCATTAGCAAAATCAAAAGGTTCCTGAGAAGTTCTTTACCATGGGCATGACGTGACAGAACAAGGGGGAATGGCTTCCCACTGCCAGAGGGCAAGATTAGATGGGACATTGGGAAGAAATTCGTCCCTCTGAGGGTAGTAAGGCCCTGGCACAGGGTGCCCAGAGAAGCTGTGGCTGCCCCTGGATCCCTGGAAGTGTTCCAGGGCAGGTTGGACGGGGCGTGGAGCAACCTGGGATAGTGGAAGGTGTCCCTGCCCATGGCAGGGGGGATCGGAATGAGATGAGCTTTCAGATCTCTTTCAACCCAAAATGTTCTATGATTCTCTGAGTAACTTCACCACACCTGCAGAAGACTTACACGGACATCAGCTGATAGAGGTAGGAGAAAGGCTTCTAAATTTTGCTCAGACTAACAGAGGGATTGAAACCTGATGCATAATTCACAGACACAACCGACTCAGCTTTGATTCTCTTCATAACTCATCTGTTGTGTCCCTTGAGATATTGGCAGAAAATAATACAGCCCATGCAGACACTGCCTGTGAGCTGCTGAATGTTCTCCAGCCCTCGATGCCCTGGGAAGGAGAAGAAGCCTTTGAGATTCCAATTTCTCTAATTGCTCCCACACTGTCCGAAGCTGGTACCTCTGCCACACATTTAAGTCATATGAGGAGAGGCTGAGGGAGCTGGGAAAGGGGCTCAGCCTGGAGAAAAGGAGGCTCAGGGGGGACCTTCTCACTTCTACAACTCCCTGACAGGAGGGAGCAGCTGGGAGGGGTAGGGCTCTGCTCCCAGGGAACAAGGGACAGGAGGAGGGGAAATGGCCTCTAGCTGTGCCAGGGAAGGCTCAGGTTGGACATCAGGAAGAATTTCTTCATGGAAAGGGTGTTCAAGCCTTGGAACAGGCTGCCCAGGGTGGTGTGGAGTCCCCATCCCTGGAGGTGTCCAAGAAACACCTGGACATGGCACTCAGTGCCCTGGGCTGGTGACAAGGCAGGGATCAGTCACAGCTTGGACTCGATGGTCCTGGAGATCTTATCCAGCCAAAATGATTCTGTGATTCTATGCAGAGTGTGATCCCTTTGGCACTGCAGGTCCGATGGACACAACCTCACCCTCTGCAGCTCCTATTGGTGTTGCTGGAAGCAGACTTTCAGAGTGAAGCAACAAAAACCACAGGTTACAGCAAACAAAACCACAGTAACACAGACCAGGTGGGTGTTCTGAAACATCACGGCCTGCAGCAGAAATTCAGAGGCCTCACTTCATTATTTTGACCCTTAGAAACTTCAAATATTTGAAGTTGCAGAGGCTTTCCTGTGCCTGCTGGATCAGCACGAACAGTTCTTACAGGGCCATTGCACAACTTTTTAGCTGATGCAAGGCAAACATTACCTCCAGACACAAAGAGTTGTGCCTGAAAAGTCACAGAGCTACATCTATTTTAATTATCTTTCTTTTTTTTTTTTTAAGTTTTCCAGACCGTGCTGATCATTTTCAAGGTTTTCTCCCTATCCCTAGGGCACACTCTCCAAAAGTTCTGCTGTTACACCCTTTTGCATTTAGTTACCTGCAATGACCAGTCGAACAAAGCCCTGGGTAAACTTGAACTCCCAGGTGAAACTGGGCAAAACATTAATCTCCCACACCTGAAGCCATTAACTGCCAAGTACTGTCCCCAGTGTCATACCCTGTCCCCTGTAAGTTTACTAATGCCACTTAAAAGGGGTCGCCAATGAAAACAAGTTTTAATATTTTTGTAATTTCCTCATTGGCATTCAAATCCTTGACCAGAAAATTCAGATGTCAAAATTTCTAGGATTCTTAAATACCAAAGCTGTCATTTTCACCTCTGGCTTTTAGAGTCTCTGAACAGTCACACAAGGTTTTAGACACCAAATAAAAAGTCACTGGTGTTCAGCTATACCTCTACATCAGCATCTACTCCTGATGATGACTTTAGTCAGGAGCAGCAAACCCAAGAATGAGCCAAGCAGGCTGTTCCCAGCACTGTGTTCTCATGTCCTGCACAGCAGTAGCTGGGAATTCAAGAATGCATTCAGAAGTCTCAGGGTGCACAGGAAGCCACAAAGACTTGGGGACGCTGAAATGGACCTGCCTGGAGCCTGTGCCTGGGCCATACAAGGCTGAGCTCCAGCTGTAGGATCTTACAAAGGCTGAATGGACATACCAGCTCCCATTGGAGACTGCTATTCCCAGTTCCGTGAGCTATAAAATTCAGCTTTAACCAGCTGATCTTTTCATCTTAGCTTGAAATCCAGGAGAGGGAAAGGTAAACATGGGCAAGTGTTCTTCCAGTTCTAGCGACAGCTGTGCCGGCACACCACCGTGCCCACGGTAGGGTGCTTGGAACTGGAAGATCTTGAAGACACCTTCCAACGCAAAGGGATCTGGAATTCTGTGATTCCCCAAGTGGAGAACAAAACTGAGCCATAGAAGTCCGTGCTTTTCTTCAGCACCTGCTGCTTCTTCCTTTGTTCCAAGCAAGTCCAGGATTTAGTTTGGAAGCTCATGCACGTGTCTTTAAGGTGCCTGCATGGAGGAGAGCGACGACAGCTGCAGCATGGGGCTTGTGTCCCATCAGACTCTCTCTCTCTAATGATGGCACAAGGCCGCTGCCTTGGAACGCCTGACTGTGAAAGGCGAGTCTGCCCTCAAGCACGGCCATTGAAGTCAGTCAGGGGCACAGGCTGCACCTGAAGCTGCCAAGTGTCGCTGTGAGGCTGGCAAGCCATGACAAAGCCATTGTGGCCAATTCTGCTTTAGCCTTTTGCCAAGCCACGTGCAGTTGTGACCGCGGTATCCCTCTGTTTGGCATCCCGGCTGGTGTGGATGCCTTGTCGAGCAGGTGCCAGTGTTCGGGGTCCTGCTTTTCCTGTGCACGCTCCGGTGCTGTTTCTGTGGCATCCAGAGACGCTTTGGCAGCAGTGACTGGGC